>PVJN01047945.1:0-15802 GCA_004026805.1 Lasiurus borealis
ACCCGTCTCCCGAGGCGGGGACGGAACCCGCGGAGGCCGGAGAGAGGGGTTTCCGCCGAGTCCGCGCCCCACGTTCAGAGGAAATCCGTCCTTCCTCTTCAGTAAGCCATTTCCGGTCCTACCCGCCCGGCGCGGGGCGGAGACTCCGCCCTCTTTCTCTCTCTCTGTCTCTCTGCCTCTCCCCTCCCCCCACGGGGTTCGCGAGCCGAGGTCGTGACCTTCCGCGGGTTTAATTTGGCGGGGCTCCACTGCGCACGCGCACGCCTCTGCCAGCCCGAGGCTCGCCCGAGCGTTTTGCTCCCTCTCTTCCTTTGCCAACAATATAAAGCCTTCGCTTTCAGTGTAGTAACTGATCTCATGCCGAGAATTAAAAGTCATCGTTTAGAAAAGACACACGAAGAAATTAACAACAAAAAAATCGGTACGTTGTGTTTATCAGCAATGTCGCGCGCTTGAATGACGAGGAAAACTGGGATCGGGAGGGACAGGAATCGTCGTTTTAGAAAAGACACGCCAATTTGCACGATGTTGAGTGACAAGGAAAATAAAGAAAATAAGGGAATTAGGAAAAAAGTAAAAAAGCTCCGACCTCCCCGTCGGGGAATTGAACCCCGGTCTCCCGCGTGACAGGCGGGGATACTAACCACTATACTAACGAGGAGCTGTTGTTCTCTGGCCCTCCCAGGTTCCTCTTTAAATCTTGTAAAGCTTTTTCCCCGCCCCCTTTTCATTTATCTCCCCTTCTGCCCGCAGCCCTGAAGTGTCAAAACGCAGCTACTCCTCTGCTAATCATTCTTTCTCAGTACTTTGGACCCTTCGCGGAGGAAAAGAGATAATAAACGGGCGCAGATTAATGAAACAAAATGCCCTTCCAATGTTAGGGGTGGTGTGTATTGTTGAAAGTAGTTTTCCGGGTTCTTAATGTTCTCCGGCTAATTTAGGCGGCAGGCAAGGCAGGTTTTTATTTGTTTTAAACGGTGAGCAAGAGTATAGGAATGGAAGCAGAGCTTTCCTTTCACACATTTACGTTCTCACTCTGAAGTCGTAGCTCAAGGATGCCCTATGGTTGTCAGATGTCCGGGTTGTCCCACAGTCCAGTGCCTCTTCAGTTTGTGAGCTTTTGTGACACAAAAAGGGCCCACGCATGTGACCAGCTGAAGCCAAATGAAAATTTATTAGCCCATTTTTTTTTCCTGTAGTTTGGGCTTCTTTCCCTAGGCGTCTACAGTTATTTGAAAATGACAAACATGTAAATTGTTAAAGAATAGATTTTAAATAATTCACAAGAATATACACCATCGATTAAATACAGGGTTAGGAGAATGCGTTCATAGAAAAATTTGTATTTTCAAATCTTTGAGCCTTTTCATCAACTGTATTAAGCCTCTTGCCAGGGGCACCAGGTGGGCCTCACGCACATATAAAGATTTCACATTACCTCTAAATAAGCGAATTTCAAAGTTACACACGGAGAGAGCTGAAAGTTTTCATCAGGGAAAAACTTTTGTGTCCTAAGTAAGTCATTCCCTGTGGTGTTACTATGAACTAATACAGTTTTAGAGACCATAGGTTTACATGCTATTTTTCCATCAAATGAATGAGATTGTTTGCTGCAGACAGTGAAATGGGGAACATTTTGAGGCCACTTCGGCATTATTTTTCACTCTTAAAAATTAAATACACCAAAAGCCTCAATGAAACTCAGTGTCTTGGAGTTTTCTTCTTGTTTCTGATCCTCCAATAACTTGTGAGTTCCAAAGGCACTCTACTAACGATGATGATGCTCTCCTCCTGGTAAGATTGAAGAGATTTGGGGGACTTGCCCCCAGCTTTCTCACTTGTCAAAGCCACAGGGGAGGGGCAACCTAGGTTTCCTGAACTGCCTGTGTATCCGTGTCCCCCCAAAACCCCACTTTGGTAGAGGAAGCTTAGGCTTAAATTTTTTTTTTCTCCTTCAGAAGAGACTCCACCCTTTCCACCTAAGCCCTGGTGAAACTATGTCCGTGTTCCTGCATGTGTGGTTACTGCGTTTCTTTAATCCTCGCTGGGGAAATGAAGAAGCCAGCCTGAGTCAGCAGAAATCCTGGAGCAGGGAACTCGGCACCTGCTGTCCATTTTCCTAAAATGGAAAGGAAAAGAGAGTAATTGACCCGAACAGGGTAAGGGAGCTGAGAGATTCCTCGCTGTCAGCTCTGGGAGAGAGCAAAGGTTTCAATCTGACTGGCAGTACAGAGAGCCCAGAACTCTCTTTGCAAGTAAATAGCACGGTGGCAACTGATGTTGAAAGTTTCCAATCTTCCCTACCGAAAACCGTATGGCTTATCACAGCTTGCGAAACCATTCACATTCATTTCATTTTCTCAACAACCAGTTCAGCCTGAAAACGAGTGAAAATTAAGTGAGGTCAGTCTGGCTTCACCCATTATTTCAAACCAGTTAGACCTGAAAGTGAGGATGAGCGTTTCATTTCTATTTTACAGGCGAGGAAAGAGAATCTGGTGGAGATTCATAAAGGTAGGAAGTGGAGAGAGGCCAGGAACCACTCAAACCAGATACATATGGGATGTTTCCCCCCAAATTAAAATAATGTATGTAAAATTTGAATGATTATAAAGTCAGTGTTTATTAACATTCCGCTCATTTTCAAAATTTGAAAGAATCTACAGAAATGAATAAATTTCGTTGTTGTTGTTAATGCCTGTTTTCAAACTGATGGCCGTTGTTCTGGTCCAGGCAGTTATCACTCGAAGCAATGGAATAGCAAACATCAAGAATTATTTCATTTCGTATTTGTGTGCCTTCAATTCATCAATGGTTGCTGGTTTTGTACTAAAAACTTTATCTTTTATGTATCCCCCTAAAAAAGTCTAGTGGTGCTTTAGGATAAATTTTCTGTGTTAAAGATTAATCTGGGTTCACTCATTATTTCAAACCAATTAAACCTGAAAAGGAGTGAAAATTAAATGAGTTATCAGCTGCTAACTCATGTATAAGTGTGTATACATTTTTTGGGATACTTTATATATATATATATTAATAAGTAAATATGTGTTATAGAGAGAAAAATTTTATTAGTTGTGTCAACATATGTTATACTTTTTCCTGTATTAATATTTTTCTTTTTAAAAAATATACTTTTATTAATTTCAGCAGGAAGGGAGAGGGAGAGAGAGATAGAAATATTTAAGATGAGAGAGAATCATTGATCGGCTGCCTTCTGCATGCCCCACACTGGGGACCCAGCCCGAAATCCAGGCAGGTGCTCTGACTAAAAAACAAACCATGTCCTCTTGGTTCATAGGTTTACCCTCAATCACTGAGCCATACCAGCCACATTAATATTTACTAATCTCTAATATATATATATATTTTAAATATAATTTATTGAGGTTTTTACAGAGAGAAAGTAAGAGGGATAAAGAGTTAGAAACATCAATGAGAGAGAAACATCTATCAGCTGCCTCCTGCACACCTCCCACTGGGGATGTGCCCACCACCAAGGTACATACTCTTATGGAATCAAACCTGGGACCCTTCAGTCTGCAGGCCAACGCTCTATCCACTGAGCCAAACCAGTTAGGGGAAAAGTACTATTGTTATTCATTCACTATTGAACCTACAATATGCCAGATACTGTTTTAGATGTATGGGAGTGTTTTTTAAAAAATATATATCTTATTGATTTTTACAAAGAAGAAGGGAGCAAGAGTTAGAAACATTGATGAGAGAGAAACATCAATCAGCTGCCCCCCTGCACACCCTCTACTGGGGATGTGCCTGCATCCAAGTTACATGTTCTTGACTGGAATTGAACCTGGGACTCTTGAGTTTGCAGGTTGATGTTCTATCCACTGAGCCAAACCAGTTAGGGCTATATGGGAGGTTTTAATGGATAAATTTTGTTCTTGTAGAGTTTATATTCTAACAGAAGGAAGATAGACACTACCCAATAGATATAATAAATAAATACGTTAGTTGGAGACAAGAGTGGAAGTAGAAAAAATAGCATGGTAAAGGGATTTGGAAAGTGGTGAGTTATGTAGAATGGTCAAAGTAGGATCATTTTAAGAAGGTAACTTTTGAACAGACTTGAAGGAAGTAAGTGATGGGGTCACAAAACTATCAGGGAGGCTTGTATGACTGTAGGGGCTACTGTAAAGACTGGCTTTTTTTCTCAGGGGGATTGGGAAGCTACTCTAAGGTTTTGAACAAAGAAGTGACATGGTCTGATTTATGTTTTGAAGGGTTTTAGGGCTGTGCTAGAGACTAAGACCAGCAGTAAGTAATGTATCAATGAAAGAAATCCATTAGGAGGCTAATGGACTTTGATATTAAGGAAAGGCTGAAAATCAGCATTGTATTACCCTGCTGCTGGCTGACTGGCTGAAGGCAGTCCCCAAATCTGATAATCCTTTATTGTTTACCAAACCTTACCATTGATATGTCTGTTTGCTTTGCTAATGAGCAAGTGTGTATTCTCTTAAATAAAAAGCTGATGGGTCTGGAGATTCAGGGAACCTCTCTGCTAGAGAGTAAGGTCTCCACCTGGCTCCTCCCATGCCTTCTAAATTTATATTTATTTTTTAAAAAAATATATTTTATTGGGCAGCTGATAGATGTTTCTCTCTCATCGATGTTTCTAATTCTCTATCCCTCTCCCTTCCTCTCTGTAAAAAATCATTTTATTGACTTTAAAGAGAAAGTGAGAGGGAGAGAGAGATAGAAACATCAATGATGGGAGAGAATCATTGATTGGTTGTCTCCTGCATTCCTCCCACTGGGGATCAAGCCCGAAACCCAGGCATGTGCCCTTGGCCAGAATGAAATCTGGGACCCTTCAGTCCTTGGGCTGATGCTCTATCCATTGAGCCAAACCAGTCAGGGCTAAATTTATATTTCTTGCCTAGTATATCTGTTTGTGTGTCGGCCCCTTCTTCAGACCTTGAACCCTAGCCGTGCCGGTCGTGGCTTCACAGGGTTGCTTGTTTGAGAGTAGACTGTAGGGAGCAAGAGCAGAAGAAAGGAGACCAAAGAGGTGTATGTACTGCAGTAATCTACGTGGGAGATGGTGGTGGGTCAGGCTACAGCGGGAGTGGTGGAGAATGTGAGAGGTGATGATGATATATTTTGAAGGTAGAGCTAATAGAATTTCCTGATAGAGTGAATGTGAGGTGTGAGAGTAAAAGAAGAACCAAAAAGTTTTGGTTCTAAAAATTTTGAAGGGGTAGAGTTGTCACTAACTGAAGTAGAGAAGAATAACACACAAGTTCAGAGGACACCATCCAAACTGGTCGTCCAGATGCAGGGAACCACTGGGGCGGAGGCAGGGCACCATTCACAGCTCTGTGGCTGCTCCTCCTTGGAAATGTGCAATGTGGCAGCTCTGCATGAAGAGCGGTGTCTCCAGGGGGTAATCAGCATTTCAGTTGGGGATGTGTTACATTTACGACATTGAGTAAGCAGTTGGATGCAGTGGTTGAATTCTTATTGTGGAGAGTAAGTATAGTGCTGAGAGCTGAAGAGACAGCCATGAGCAAAGACCGATCCTGATCTCAAGGAGTTTTCATTTCAGTGGAGGAGACACATATCACGAATCAAAGGAAAACAGCAACAACAAAAAGGTAAAACTACAACTGTGACTGTTACTCAGAAGAAGATGAGGAAAGAGCTTTCTGGGGAGATGGAACTGGATGAGCGATGGTTACAGGAACTGAGGAATCATGGTGAGTAGAGGGTTTGAAAGGAGACTGAAGTGCCTCGGGAGAGTGAGGAGTATCATGGGAGAAATGAGGCTGAAGGCTGGTGGTGTGGGGCAATGCAGGGCCTCTCAGGTTATGTTAACAACTTTTTTTTGGCCTCTTATTATTATGAATGAATGAATGAATGAGTGAGTGATTTTTAGGGTTTATTGAGGTATAATTTATGTTCAGCAAAACTTACTTTTTTTAGGTGTACTTACTGTTATATGAACTTTGATTTTCTAGACTATTTTTATGATAGCCATCACTTTTTATGATATTACTTTTTCTTTTTCTTTTTTCAGGCCTACCCTAAAGGCCTCATTCTAACTTAATTTCCTTATTTTTTTCTAAAATACATTTTATTGATTTTCTACAGAGAGGAAGGGAGAGAGACAGAAAGTCAGAAACATCAATGAGAGAGAGATATCAATCAGCTGCCTCCTGCATGCCCCACAATGGAGATGTGCCTGCAAGCAAGGTACATGACCCTGACCGGAATCAAACCCGGGACCTTTCAGTCCACAAGCCAACACTCTATCCACTGAGCCAAACCAGTCTTGGCTTACTTTCCTTCTTAAAGCGCTAATTTCATCTACATATAACTACAATTTGGCATACTGGGAGTTAGGGTTTCCACATATCAATTTTGTAGAATTCATATCAGGTATGAGTACATTTTTTTTGGGGGGGATCACCATTTAAGCCCAATATAAATGTGTAACTTTCAATTGAAGTCATAAAACAAAAGGTTAAATAAAATCTACCATGCTCTATGTACCAATGTAGGCAAGTGTAATACACTTAAGAGATAGTCTCATCCACATAGTTAAAATTTCAGAGAAAAGGAGTGGCTGAAAATTAGCTAGAAAAAATCACTTACATGGAATAGTCATTGTTAGCATATTGAAAAATCCCAGGCTGATATTTATTGGGGGACATTTTTTAAAAACTGTCCTTTTCATTTGTGGATTTATATAGCCAGATGTGAAGATAACAATAGAGAAGAATTCTCTCTAAATTAAAGGAAAACGTGTAATTTAAACGAGGCATCATTTACCCTATACGCTGCAGTTGCCTGACTGTAATGAGAAAATAAAGTACATTCCAATATACTTTCCTGGGAACCATTCCAGTTCTCAGTAATTTGCTGCAGTGGGGAGCCAGGAAGTGACTGTTCATAGAGAGACGGCCAAAAAACACAAATAAGTTGCTTTCTTGGTGGTGTTGTCTTTGATTAAAAGTAAAGTGAACTGCCCTGACTGGTTTGGCTCCGTGGATGGAGCGTCGGCCCTCAGACTGAGGGGTTCCAGATTCGATTCCGGTCAAGGGCATGTACCTTGGTTGCAGGAGGCAGCCGGTCGATGTTTCTCTCTCATCAATGTTTCTAGCTCCTCTCTGTCTCTCTCCCTTCCTCTCTGAAAAAAATCAATAAAATGTATTTTTAAAAAGTGAACAAATCCATATATAAAATAGAGAAATATGCTAATTAACCGGGGCACCATAACGAGTGGACCAGAGAGGAGGAGGTTGTGGGCAGGGGCCTCCTTGCACTTGGGCCGGGTTAGGGAGGACCTGATCTGCAGCTGCCATGGCTGCTTCAAGGGCCGGAGAGGGGGGCAGGGCTAGACTAGCAACTGGAGGGTGAGTGGGGACATATGATTTTGAATCGAGTGCTGGGCTCCTAGTGTTTATATATATATATGTATATATATATGTATATATATATATATACATATATATATACATTTTTTTTAAAATATTTTATTGATTTTGTACAGAGAAGAAGGGGGAGGGATAGAGAGTTAGAAACATCAATGAGAGAGAAATATCGGCCAGCTGCCTCCTGCACACCCCCTACTGGGGATGTGCCCACAACCAAGATACATGCCCTTGACTAGAATCAAACCTGGGACCTTTCAGTCCGCAGGCTGACGCTCTATCCACTGAGTCACACCGGTTTTGGCCTAGTGTTAATATAAACCAGTGGTTCTCAACCTTCCTAAGGCCTCGACCCTTGCATACAGTTAGTTCCTCATGTGGTGGTGACCCCCAACCATGAAATTTTGCTACTGTTATGCATCGTGATGTAAATATTTGCATTTTCCGATGGTCTTAGGCGACCCCTGTGAAAGGGTCGTTCAACCCCCAAAGGGATCGTGACCCACAGGTTGAGAACCGCTGTTATGAACAGTAGTTGCAGAGATATACCATGTTCATGGTTCCAGGACACTTGAGAACATAAAAGTTACAAATGTTAAATAAAATCACACTAATTTTATAAAACATCCCTCGTCTTGTCCTTTGCTTCAGAAAAATCTAAGCTTTTAAAATATTTATTCCTTCTCCAGACCATGAGCTCTTCTGCGTTGCTCATACTGTATACAGTTCTCCCCCTTCCCCTTTCATTTCCAACCTGAGTGGTTCTTCCTTTTCTCTTCAGAATTATGACCACAGGGTTGGGCTTCAGGCAAAACAGAAACTCATTCAGTTCTCGGAGTTTCAGAATTCGTGATAATTTGAACAAGCACCTGGTTGAGTAATATCTCCCCTCTCCAAAGCACGTCCAATTGGAACCTCAGATTGTAACTTATTTTGGAAGTGAAGTCTTTGCAGACGTTATTAGTTAAATTGCAATGCAGTCAGACTGGATTAGGGTGAGTTCAAATCTAATGCCTAAGGTCTTTATAAGAAGAGTAAATAGGGACTTAGAGACATACAGGAGAGAGTGCCGTGTTAAGGCAGAGGCAGATACTGCAGTGATAAAGCTACAAGCCTAGGAATACTAAGGATTAGCACTGGATGTTAGGACTCACTTTTTAAAAAAAATATATTTTATTGATTTTTTACAGAGAGGAAGCGAGAGGGATATAGAGAACATCAATGAGAGAGAGACATTGATCAGCCTCCTCCTGCATGTCCCCTACTGGGGATGTGCCCCCAACCAGGATACATGCCCCCCCTGACCGGAATGGAGCCCGGGACCTTCCATTCCGCAGGCCGACGCTCTATCCACTGAGCCAAACCGGTTTCGGCAGGACTCACTTTTATTAGGTGTACTGTGATATGAACTTTGATTGTTCTAGACTATTTCCATCATGCCCATCACTTTTATCACAATGTTTCCTTATGCCTCTCTGCAGTCAGTCCCCTCCCTCCAGCCCCAGGCAACCACTGATCTGATTTCCATGTCCAGAATGTCATATTAATAGCCTTTTGAATATTGTTTCATTCAATTAGCCTAGTGCTTTTGGGAGTCATCCACATTGTTGTATGTATCACTAGTTATCTAGTTATTTTTTTTTAAAAATATATTTTTATTGATTTCATGGAGGAAAACAGAGGGAGGGAGAGAAGGAGGGAGGGAGGGAGAGAGAGAGAGAAACATCAATGATGAGAGAGAAACACCGATTGGCTGCCTCCTGCATGCCCCCTACTGGGGATCAAGCCTGCAACCTGGGCATGTGCCCTTGACCAGAATTGAACCCAGGACCCTTCAGTTTGCAGGCCAATGCTCTATCCACTGAGCCAAACTGGCTAGGGCCACTAGTTTTTTTTTTTTTTAATTGCTCATTGGTATTTTATTAAATATATATATATATTTTCATTAATTTCAGAGAAGGGAGAGGGAGAGAGAGATAGAAACATAAATGATGAGAATCACTGATTGGCTACCTCCTTCATGTCTGCTACTGGGGATTGAGCCCCACAACCCAGAGCATGTGACCTCTTTGTTTATGTGAAGAGGCTCAAGCACCAAGTCACAAGCGGCTGGACATTACTCTCCTATTGTATAGATATTTGTTTATCCATTCAGTAGCTGATGGACATTTGGGTTGTTTCCAGTTTTTAACTATTGTAAATATAGCTATTATAAGCGTTAGTGTATATGTTTTTGTGAGGACATATATCTTCATTTCTGTTGGGTCAATACCTAGGAATGAAACTGCTAGGGTCTTAGGGTGAGTGTATGTTTACTTTATAAAAAACTGCCAAATTTTTTCCTAAGTGGCTATAACATTTTGCATTCCCACTAACAATCCATGACAACTCTGGTTGTTCCAGATCTTTAATAGCGCTTGTGATTGCGCTATAGATTTTTTTTTTAATTCAAGCCATTCTAATAGATGTGTAGTGAGATCTCACTGTGGTTTTAACATGTATTTCCCTAATGGTGAATGATGTTGAGCATCATTTCATGGATTTATTTAAGCATCCAGATTATGTGTCCGATTTAAAATTGAGTTGTTTTCTTATTATTGAGTTTTGAAAGTTCTTTGTATATTCTAATTACTAGTCTTTTTAAAAAAAATCAGACATGTGTTCCAAACCATATCTGAGATATATCTTGCAATATTTCATCATATCTTGGGAGATGTACTTCTGAGCTGGGTTTTGTTTTTTTCACTCTCTTAAAGAACTTGTGTTTTTTATCAGACCATACATGACCTGATTTCTTGTGTTTCTTCCCTTTTTTTTCTCTAGTATTTTCACTTCCTCAACCCAACTTTGAACATAATGTAAACATGAACTTGGGCCAGCTCACTACACAACCTTCCTTCTTCCCTCTTCTCCTGCCCCATAATTAAAGAAGAGCCTAAATTGTTCCCAGGCAGTTTTGGATTCTATAATCATTCATTCACAGAAACATTATTTACATTTATTAAAGTGCAAACACCCCCTGCAAATGTGGAAACTAAACCTCCACAAACATTGATATTCAAAGTTGAATGTTTACGATTTGAGCCTGGAAGACAGATTTAGATGGATACATGTTTGTATAATTAAAGGGGGGAAAAATCCATGAGGATGCTTAGACGTTACTATTTCCTTTCTTAATTTATGTAATTAGTAACCCAAAGTTAAAATTGAGAAACTGAAGTCTATCCCCCTCCACTTCAATCAACACTTTAACATTTTACTCTTTTCTTTTTCTCCTCATTAAAACAAACAACACACCCCAAAATCATTTTTTTCTTTTTAATTAAATCTTTATTATTTAGATGATTACATTTGTCTTTTTCCCCTCCATAGCTCCCCTCCACCCCACTCCCACCCCTCCCTCTGCCCTTAGCTCCCTCCCATTGATCTCATCTATAGGTGTGTGATTTTTGTCCAGTCTCTCCCTGTACACCCCTCACCCTGAGAATTATCAGTCCACTCCCTTTCTGTGCTCCTGATTCTATTATATTCACCAGTTTATTCTGTTGATCAAATTTTTAATTCACTTAATTTTTAGATTCACTTGTTGATAGATATGTATTTGTTGTTCATACCAAAATATTTTTTAATTTATTCTCTGTGCCAGGCATGGAGCTGGGCATTGGTGACAGAGATATAAGTAAGGCTCACTTCCTGTCCTCCAGGAACACAGATTTCAAGGGGGAGGTGGTCCTTGAACTGATAGCTTTAATACAGTTTAAGTGCATCCATGGTGAAGGTATAGGCCATGCTTATTGAGAGCCTGCTGCACGTAGACTGTGTTGTAGTGCTTTACATATGCAATCCTTATTACAATCCTATGAATTTGTATAATAGTACTTCCCCCCCATTTACAGATGCTGACACGGCGGGACAGGAAGGTTGAGGTCCCACAGGTAGAAAATGGTGGAAGTATGTGCAAAATACTCTTGGACTTTGGAGAAGGAAGGACTAGATCTGCTAGGGATCGAAAAGGCCTACTCTTTTTTTTAAAAAAATATATTTTATTGATTTTTTTACAAAGAGGAAGGGAGAGGGACAGAAAGTCAGAAACATCAATGAGAGAGAGACATTGATCAACTGCCTCCTGCATACTCCACACTGGAGATACGCCTGCAAGCAAGGTACATACCCCCGACCGGAATGAACCTGGGACCTTGCAGTCTGTAGGCCGACGCTCTATCCACTGAGCCTAACCGGTCTCAGCAAAAAGGCCTACTCTTCATCTGGGCCTTCAAAGGGGGGGTGAAGGACTTTGAAAGAGGAGGGGGAAGGTTTGCCAGCACCTCCAGAAGAGGAAGCAAAGGCTCCGAAAGTATCGGTGGAGATTTGGAAATACCCAGTAGAAGGGCTGCTGCATGTGGATGGCAGGAAATGTCTTCATTATTCATTATCATGCACATTTGGGGACAGTGAAAAAAAATCACAGATTAAGCAACCGCACGATGTTCCAGACCCCTTCATTATCCAGATAAAGAAACCGAGGCCCAGAGAGCTCCAGAGATTTCTCTGATGTTCTCGGGGGAGATTACCACCACTCTTCTCTTTACTGGGCGCAGTCATTCAGGGCAGCAGGTTCAGCGATGAGGTGTCCCGAGGTGCCTCCAGGACATCCGGTTTTGCAATCACCTTCCTTGTTGTAATCTCCTGCCTCTGGGCCAGGCTCAGCTTCTCTTTGAGAAATATGGCCTGTGACCTTTGGCCCCTAGTCTCAAATTGTCACAGGCGGTTTTTTTTTTCAAAGAGAAGCTGACTTTTTTTTTTAATGTCTTGTTGACCATCCAGCTGGCCGGCCTGTGTTAGTAACTGTGCAGGTAGGTTAGTCTGTAATGGCCCTGGCCTCAGGGGGAGGAGTACTGGGTCCTGGTGACCTTCGCTGTCTGCTCTGGGGGTCAGTCCTCAGGCTCCCGCAAAGAACACCTTCATCCCGCTTATCTGGGGTCTGGTCACATAGTTTCTCCTTGAGTCTCCACCTGTTTCATCTAAAGGCAAAGCGACAGAAACATTCCTGCTTCAAGCACATGCCCCGGAGCCGACAACTTGCTGCAATCTTAGGGAAAAAAAAGCTGCCTGTTTGCACGTTTGAAATCTCTTGCTTTTCTACCGGGGACTCACTCTTGTGACTGGCAAGGTTATGGCATGAGCGTTTGTTGAGGAAAATGAAGAGGATGCGACCAATGAGAAGGAAACCAGCGCGGAGTAGCATGCGAGTCCCATTTCCTTACAAATACTGGAAGGAAATACGGGAAGATCTGGTTCGAGTATGCCTGTTTTATTTTTTATTTTTTTGCTTTTCTGTATTTCCTAAGTTTTCTACTTAATGTGCATAGATTCTTCTCAAACTCAGAAAAAGAAACAATAAAAAACATTTTTAAGGATTACTAGCACCAGGCCAGCAAATCGGTCCAAAGTACAACCTGTGACATCTCCCCCTAACCCTCTGCTGGGGACTCCTGGACCACGTAATCCACTGGGCTCTGATTTTGTGTTGTTACTCGAAGGTTATTTTGTAGCTGAAGTTGTTTATTTCTAGCTCCTTCAGGCGGCGGAGATGGGCGTGGGGCGAGGAAGCAGCCTCCCTGCAGTAAAACAGGGCGTGCAGCCTCTCTCTCCACGTCCCTTTGTCTCCCGGGCCCCAGCGGTCCCCGGTCTTTTGTTTTTCTCGGCACCGACTCGGAGTCTGGATTTGAAGGAAAACAAGCGCCGGCGCTCCTCGCGCCCTCTGGTGTCCGAGCGAGGTATCGCCAGACACAAACCCACAAAGATCACTTTCATTTCCACCCGCGCTTCTCCCCTCGGTGAGGCCTGCAGACAAGAATGTCTGGAATTTTAGGGGAAGGAATCACACACACAAATCTTGGCAGGCTTACTCTTCGAAACTATAGAGGTGGGGACACTGTTTTTTTTTTTTTTGGAAAAAATTATTTGGAACCCAAAGTTAATTCTCAAAGCACTGGGCCCACGTTTCTGGGTTCAAAATCTGTGGTCAAATTTTGTCCTACCGTTTCAACATAAATCCATATTTGGGACTAATTTCGGAGAAATCAGGTGAAGGGGGCTGGTTTACATAAACGTTGGCTTGTTTACCGATAACAGTTTCTGCCCCTTGGAGCTTTATCCGTGTAATGTGAGAATTGATGCTGGAGGTTCTTTATGTCTTCAGTTTACTTCTAACAAATTACATGTTTTTTTTTGAGATTATATTTTGTTGTTGCTGCTGTTAATCCTCACCCGAGATATTTTTTGCCATTTCAGAGAGAGTGGAAGGGAGGGGGAGAGATAGAGAGAAAGAAACATGGATGTGAGAGGAGGATTGGTTGCCTCCTTATGCATCCTGACCAGTTCAGGGATTGAGCCTGTAATTCAGGTGCGCTGCCCCTGACCGGAATCAACCAAGGACCCTTCAGTCCATAGGCTGATGATCTATCCACTGAGCCAAACCAGCAAGGGCTGAAGTTACATTTTTATTACCTCCCTCTCCTCCTCTAAAAACAAACCCTATCCTAATATAGACAAAAAAAAAAAAAAAAAAAAAATCTTGGTTTAAATGTTTAAGGATTGATAGGATCCCAGGCATTACAGTTTTATTTGAATAGGTGTTAGGAAGGCAAAACTTTATCTTTTTAGGGTCTCCTACTGGGCCGGAGGGTTAAATGGACGTAAGACAAATTGACAGGAGAGAAGCATACAGATTTTTGTGTGTATGTGGGAGCTCCCATATGAAAATGAAGACCCAAAGAAGTGGCAATATCTAAATGCTTTTGTATATTAAGTTGAACAAAGAGGCAGTTGTGGGAAAGTAACCAAAATATATGGGGAGGATAAAGGAAGATAAGAGTTATTTTAACAAAGGTCTCTGTCTACAGAATTCTCTTGGCCTTGATGCTTCGTCTCCGATAATGTTTCTTTCCTCCTGGCATAGCCAGGAACCTTTTACAATCCTCTGTCAGATTGGTCCAGCAGCTCCCAAAGTCATCGAGAGTTCAGAGTTCTTTCTTCTCTGCCAATCTTAGCAAACTAACTTAAAAATAAAAATGCTTTTGTTGATGTCAGAGAGGAAGGGAGAAGGAGAGAGAGAAATGTCAACGATGAGAGAGAAGCATTGATCAGCTGCTTTCTGCACATCCCCTTTTGGGGATTGAGCCCACACTGCCAGCATGTGTCTTCAAGCAGAATCGAACCTGGGACCCTTCAGTCCTCAGGCCAATCCTCTAACCACTGAGCCAAACCAGCTAGGGTGCCTCATGTTTCTTTAGTCACTATTGGTTCACAAGGAGGCTAGTAAAGTGACCTGGCAAATGGAATGGGTAGTGATTATGGTATTGGTTTTCAGTATGTTAGTGTTCTGTGTTCTTAAAAACTGAAGTCTGGTTAGTATAATACTGCTTTTCCTTAATTTAACAATAATGTTTTAATCAGTTTTATGTCTGGAGGTATGCCCAGAAAGTTACATATTGCATTAAAATGTCACATCAAAGGTAACACATGTTTTTTTTTTTTTTAAATATACATTTTATTGTTTTTTTTACAGGGAGGAAGGGAGAGGGATAGAGTTAGAAACATCAATGAGAAAGAAACATCAATCAGCTGCCCTTGGCCAGAACAGAACCTGGGATCCTTGAGTCTGCAGGCTGACGCCAAACCGGTTAGGCTGGTAACACATGTTTTGAAAGTATTATGACCACATCCTTTCTCTATTTTTAAAATTTAATTTAAATTTTCCTCATTATAAGGAGGATGAGTATCTTTTCATATTTATCTATTATTTGTGCTTTCTCCAGAACTAGTTTGATTCTAATCCCCCTCTTCCCTCTCAGTGGACCGGAAGACTCGTGGTGGAATCACTGTAGAATGGAAGGGCCTTACTATTTAAAACAGCAACTGAGCCTATCTATGCTGCTTTCATCATTGTCTCAGGATTACTGGGGGTGACCATATTTCTTAGTTTGCTTGTGACCATCCCAGTGAGCACTTGTGGTCCCAGTGTATTTTATTAATAACACTACTAATAAGTTATCTATTCACTCTGATTAAGTGTCTCATTTTTTTACAAAAATTATATGGTCATCTATTGGTGCATAATTATCATGAAGACTGGGGTTTGGTCTTCTTCCTTCACGGTTGTATTCCCAGTGCCTAGAACAGTGCCTGGTACACAGTAAATGTTTACTAAATACTAATGAATCCATAAATAAACTCATTGCTTAGAGTTTGGCATGCTGCCACCTGAGCAACTGTTAGCAAGAAACATGGAGGAATGATTTGAGGTATATAACTAATGGTGCTTGCCAGAATATATGCATTTTAGGTTTTTGATAGATAATGTCAAATTGATTTCCACAGGGGTTGAGACAATTTACCCC
>PVJN01047946.1:0-15811 GCA_004026805.1 Lasiurus borealis
GGAGGGGTCAAGGCGGTTGACCCCGTTGTCCACTCACCAATCAGCATGGATTCCCTCTGGTATTCCTGAGTGAGGTAGGACCTCTGGGTCACACAGTACACGTATCTCTCCAAGACATACCAGCACATCTCATAGTAGAAGGGGTAACGGAATTTGGGCTGCACCTGAAAACAAAGACCCGGGGGCGGAGGTCAGTTTCTGGAGGGCAAAGGGACAAGGAGGGAGAGAGCGGAGGGGGTGGGGGCTGCTGGGGGCGGGAGTTATTTTCATCTTCTTAGCAAAGAGCACAAATGGTGTGAGGAAAAAATGGGAGGGGCTGCAGAGCAAGGGCGAGGCGCTGGATGGAGGAAGACACCAGTGGCATGCACGAATGAGAGGGAAGAGGGGGGGAAAGGCCTAGGCGAGAGCATTTCAAGGTTCCTTGAGCTGCGCGCCACCGGATGGGGTCGGCTTTTGTGCTTTGACAAACAGAACTGTCCCCTGACCTGCTGAGGAGGGTGCGGGCACCCACGAATGCAAGCCACTGCCTGATTCCAGCTACCACAGAAAGGGCTCCTGTCGTTCTTAAAAATTCTCACAGTCTCTGCTATTCCACCCCTCCCCCCCTAAAAAACAGAAATCAACCCCAAACCTCACCCAAGTCCCTGTGCAGACAGGCTATCTGTCAAGCATCTCCTGTGCTGTGGGAAAGGCCACACCAGGCGGACCAATGAAGATGGAGGGGTGTGGCCTCTCCACCCTGGGGGCGGGGCCTAAAGGGGTCCACCTACAGCTCCTTCATCACCACCACCACCACCACCACCACTGCATTCCCAGGTGACTCCCTTGGACACAAGTTCCTGGTGTAGCTCTAACACCAAGGGACACACCCCAGGTCTGGAGAAGGAGTTCGGACAAAGAGATCCCCTTTTGGCTGTTCCTTATAGGGGACGAAGGAGAGGGGCTGCCAGCTTTTGTATCAGAACTGTGAAAAGGCCTGGAACCCAGGGAAAGGCCGATGGGTGGTAGCACGCAGGGTTTATGTGGGTGAGATTGCAGCGAAAGATGGGAAGCAAGCAATACCACTGCTGGCCCTGGCACAGATGAACCTTCCGGAAACTGCATCCTGAGCGGGCAAGGGAGGACTGACAGTGTGGGAGGGCGGTCCCTCTCCCATCGCTGGGTGCTCTTCCCCACGTCCACACTCACTCCTGACCTGCTTGCCTGCCCTCTCACCAAGAGTGTGTCTGCCTCAAGCGACCTCTGCAGGGCCAGGAACCCCGCTCCTCCTCTTCTATCTACCCAGGCAGCTGGATGTTAGTTAAGCCAAGTACACTCTCCTAACGCTCTCTGCTTGACAATCAACTGGCAACATCCTACATGTGGGGCGAAAGCAAATACCAGCAGACCCAGGTCCACCACGTGCCCTTAAAGACTGTCGTCCTGCCTCTCTCACGGTGCCCACTGGAAAGGGCCCCCACCCAGCCCTCAGTTCCTCATCCAGGCCCCTCGGATTCAGTTTCCAGACGCAAGGCCCTTTTCCCCTATTTGGGGCCTCGCCTCTCCCATCTGTGTATTGGGTCCATTTGACCGCCCTGCCTCCGGTGGATGGTGTGCTTTGGAATGAGAGTCTGGCTGCCGCATGCTTTTGAGCTCCTCGGGGGGCGGGGGATGCATGGCACCGGGAACACATCATCTAGCGGTTTCCTTGGCTCCAGCTGCTTTCCCAAGAGGCCAGTTTTATCGCTGGAATCGCGTGCGACTAATGACTTTTTTTCAGCCACCAGATCAGTGCCCTCCGGAGTTTAAAAAGGAGAGAGGCCCCCTTCAGCCTGGGGCAGACCCTGACCTCCTGGGAAGAAGGGTTTGGGCGTCTCCGCCCCACCCCTACTCCAGAACAAAGGCCCACTGGCTTTGAAACAAATTGCCAATTCCTAGAGCAGAGGACAGATAGGCCCTCCCTCCTCTTCTCAGACCCTCACTCGCATCTCCTGATTTTAGGCTCCATCGGTAAAACTCAAATTTGGGGAGGTCACCCAAGCCATTCTGCCTTGATGGGCACCATGGCACCCGAGAATCTTTGCAGATTTAGTGGGGGAGGGAATTTTTTTGGCTGTCTATCAGCCGAGGAAGGTAAGTCTCCCCTCATGGTTGCTGAGCCCAAGAGAAACCAGCTGGGTGAAAACAAATGCTGATGAAGGAATTAAAATTCTTTTCATTTTGTTTTCTTTCTTTCTTTCTTTTTTTTCTCTCCAAGAGAGCACCGCAGGAAACAAAATTGGCAAAGAATTGACTTACAAACGGGTTGTCGCCTTCCACCCTTCGCCTTCAAAAGGTTTCAGCCACATGCCTGGGAACATTAAACACACGATTGCTCAACATTAATTGTTGACAAAAATCGGAGCCTCATCAAATTGAGTTGTTCACCAAGAGGCAAGGCGGTTGTTCAGAAAGCACGCGATGCTCCCTGCGTGCGGGGTCATCCATGTGTCAGCGGGCCGCCAGGGCCCGGTCTGAGGTCCCAAAGGCCCGGTGGAGTGGCACCTGGCCTCAGCCCTTCCTCCGACAGCAGAGTGACCGCAGGAGGTCGGACCCACGGGTATTTCAGGGCATCGAGAACTCCCGGGCCTCAGGATTTGAAAAGGTAAAATAGGAGGGTGGGTGGAAGTATCTTAAAAATTTTGTTTTTCTCCTGGGAGGCGGGGAGGGGAGGCAATGGGGAAAAAAAGAAACCCAATGGTAGGAGA
Source organism: Lasiurus borealis (assembly GCA_004026805.1). Taxonomy (NCBI): domain Eukaryota; kingdom Metazoa; phylum Chordata; class Mammalia; order Chiroptera; family Vespertilionidae; genus Lasiurus; species Lasiurus borealis. Next base: position 2,727 of record PVJN01047946.1, read on the forward strand.
CAGGTGAGAGGAAGGGTAAATTATTTGCAATTTCCAAATAGGTTCACTGGCTGAGAGGAAATGGGGCATGCGGGCATTACCTTTCCTGAGAAGGCTGCTTTCACTAGAACCATTAGGGAAAAGAAGAAAAAAAAAAGGGTAAATAAAGGAAAAATGGCAGTTTAACGATCATTGGGACCATCCTGACTGGAGTTAAAAATATGTAGCGATCCTTGTTAAGACGTTATCCTCAAATAATACACATGCGACCTGTCCATTCTGTGGTGCTGTCCTTCCACCCCTCCGCATATTCTTAGGAGAGGGGAAGGATTTAGCCTCCAAAGGGGACAGGAAACGGAAACCCACCAGTCGCAGACACCTGTTTGTGCTTGCCTTTGAGGCAGCGGGTGAAGTCACCTGTCACCCAGACCAGAAAGATTGAAATTGTGAGAGCAAGACATGGCTTCTTAGACCTGGGAGAATCATGAGGTTCCCCTGGTCTGGATCGGGAGGGCGTGGTCCCCCCACCTTGGGCCACAGAAGGCAGATTCTTTTTTCCAAGACAAACTCACACCATGATGCTCAGAGACGGAGGATTATCCTCTGCCCCGCCCCCTGTATTCGGTTTCCAAGCAAAGCCATGTTTCAGGACTCCCGAAAAACTATTTTTAAATGGCCACAGCCTTCTCCAGCAGCTCCCAGTGACAGAAAGAATTAAGCCGTAGCGAGCTGACAGGGAGCCGTGGCACTTTTGCTGGCATCCAGCACGCTCTCTCCGGCATCCTTTGTCTCCCTTAGCTCCTAAGACACGAACAATTGGACCTCGTAGACAAGCCCTCACCCAGGACCAGAAATCAAAGCAGACTGAACAGCTTGCCCACCAGCCCCGCTGCCCATCAGCCTGTTCAGGGGGGAAACCAGATGGGTCCCCGCTCACGTGACAGGGACAGGGGCCTGGGGGGAGGGGACCCTGCCACGCTCACCGGGATGTGGGTGTGATATTCCACAGGCACTCAGCGTTCAGCTCCATTATCTCTCCCCCACCCCCCACCTCCTGCGGAGTGGGGTGGGGACCCGGGCTCCTCAGGGGATGACGAGGCCCAAATCCACTGGCTGAAGCTTATAGAAAACCCAGCCTGGGAAGTCATGAGCCCGACTTCCCGTTCTAGATTTTCCCTTTCGGTCCCACACTTCCTGGTCCGCTCACAAACAAGCCGGCCCGTTCTTGGGGACCAGTCAAAGCAAAGAGCAGTTGGCCAGAGCGCCCAGACAGCACTCGGTCCAGATTCTGAGATGGCCACTCGCACCCAACTGGAGCCTGTACCACAGAAGGACAACCTCCAGCCCAGCGCTGGGCTGACCACCCCAACCGGGTGGGAAAGGGATGTTGGGCGGGCAGCAGAGAAGAAAGGCACGAGCATCCACCAAATGACACCCAGTCTGTGCAGACCTGGGCCTCCGAGGCAGCAAACCTACTGTCTACGGATGCGTCCTCTTTTTTGTGCACCGGGCCACGACAGGTGGCTAAAGTGGTCCCTGGGGAACCTCTGCCTGGGGTCCCTCCATGTCAGGGCTGCTGAAAAGGTCAGATGCACATAGAGTGGCTAAGACTTCCACTCATCTGTGTGATTCCATGCAGATCGAGGGCAGAAAGCAAGACTGAGAAAGGAGGGGATCCTGGGCCCAGACCTCCTGCCTCTGTAACATGTTTCTTTAGGTTCCAAGCACAGCAACACGTCTTTGGGGCAAAAGAAAGGCATCTCTGTGGCAAAGCCAGGAAGACATGGTATGTGTAGTCCGTCCATCCAGTGGAGTATTATTCAACCGTGAAAAGGAATAAAGCACTGACACAACATAGGAAGCTTAAAGTCATCCCGCTGAGTGAGAGAAGCCAGATGCAAAAGTCCACATCGTTATGATTCCATTTATATGGAATGTCCGGAACAGGCGAATCCACAGAGACAGAAAGCAGATTAGCGACTGCAGAGGCTGGGGGAGGGGGAACAGGGAGTTAACTGCTAATGGGGACTGGGCTTCTTTTCGGGGTGATGAATGTCCAGGGACTAGAGAGAGGTGATGGCTGCATAACCTTAGGAATTGTGAAATGCCACTGAACTGTGCACTTTATTTTTTATTATTATTTTTTTTAATATATATATTTTTTATTGATTTTTTTATAGACAGGAAGGGAGAGGGACAGAGAGTAAGAAACATTGATGATGAGATAGACATTGATCAGCTGCCTCCTGCACGCTCCCTACTTGGGATGTGCCCGCAACCAAGGTACATGCCCCCAACTGGAATCGAACCTGGGACCTTTCAGTCCTCAGGCCGACGCTCTATCCACTGAGCCAAACCGGTTTCGGCGAACTGTGCACTTTAAATGGTGAAATTTAAATCTGAATTCTCTCAATAAAGAACAGAAATACCTGAATAACTATAATTAAAAAGGGGGGGGGGGTGAGCCCTAGGACCTATCTCAAATGCCTGGGGACACTTGGTCAAGTTCCAGAATAGAAAAGAGGGTGGCAGGTTCCATGTAGCCAGTGCTCTTCTGGGGACACTCATGGAGTGGAGCAGAGAGCACAGGCCAGGTTCTGGGGGATAGAGGTGGGGGGTGGAGGATGAAGGTTGGGGGTGGGTAGGGGGAATCCATATCTGAGACACCACGACCATCACTATCAAGGGGAGCTAGAGACCCCCCAGTGGATACTGAGACAGATCTCAGAGGCAGCATCTGGGGGAATCACAGACACTGGCTTCCTCAGGCTCCACATCACATTTGGGGTTCCCTGCAAACCACACCAACAACCACGAAATCCCCCTACTCCCTCCAATTCCTTATCCACACGAGGAGGCGGCAGCAGACTGCCTGACATGTCAGGGTGCTTTCTCAAGAGACAGTTCCTCTTAGGCAAGGGGGTTTTGGCGGCCACAGTTTGGAGGTGAACAGAAACTCCCAGGCCTCTGGGAGCGGCTCCTGTGGGCAGAACCAGGACCAAGGTCGGGGCTGAGACAGGGAACGGGAGGGAAGGGGCACCGTGGAGGCCTCAGAATGACTTGTCCACATAACATCGTCATCAATCTCAGCAGAGCTCAGGGGCTGGGCACGCCCACCCAGAGAGAAGGAAGCCACCTTACCCGTGTTCTGTCCTCGATCTCATAAATCCGCAGCTGCATGGGCACGTTAAAGCTATGCAGGATGTTTCCACCGAATACCAGAGAGTCTACAGGCGTGTAAACTGCATGGATCCAGCCTGGGGGTGGGGGGAAGAGAAGGTCAGTCACCAGCCCCACCTGTGGCCATGTGTAGAAGGGCGCAGGAGGCCCAGGTGAGCTCCCACGGTAAAGATGAAGGATGCTCAGGCCTGCAGCCAGCTGGACCGCTGCAGACAGTGACGCTGGCTAGCTCAGGTGGGGTGGTAGGCAGCTGTAGACCAGCCCCCACCTGTTGAGGACCTTGATGACAAAGGCTTCCTTGTGCTGATTCGAACCTGGCTGCAGCAGCCAGCAGAGACCTAGGCCCTCCCATGCTGGCCAAGGAGCTGGAAAGCCCTCACTCAGGCTGCTCAGTTGTCCCTGAGCCTCTTCCTGGACATCCCAGGGACCGCCGGTCTCAGGTGGGGTCACAAAGGATTGCTCGGGGCCACACCTCAGAAGTGACATCTTGCCAGGGTTGCAGGACCCAGACACTTTTCTCTGCCTGATTTCATCTTCTGCCGTCAAAATCCTTGAAGGCCCGGGAGCTACTGACATGTCTCTTCCTGAGCTCCTAGCCCAAAGCCTGGCACAGTAAACATGGAAATGCTAACTGAGTGCTTCCCTGGGCCAGGCACAGTCTAAGGGCTTAACAGGGCCGAGCTCATTAAATTCCCGCAAAATCCCCCCCCAAAAAATATATATTATATTCATCCCCAATCTACAGGTGAGGAGACTGAGGCAGAGCAAAGTCACATATCACGACTGGAACCCAGGGAGTCAGCCTCCACTCGGTCCATAAAGGCCAGGGACAAAGCAGGCCCCCAAATTCCGTCAGCGACTCTCGAACTGGCCAGATTCCAAAGTGCTCACCGCAAGGGACAGACAGCACAGGGCTCCTGGCTACCGGAAGGGACCGCACAGGGCTGGGAAATAGGTAACATCGGATCCGCTCCCCTTTAGGGATGCTGAAACCGAGGCTGAGAGAAGCTAGGTCACTCGCTGAATACAGACACAGCCGGTAAGCGACAGCGCCTCCGTTTTCTCACAGTTCCCTCTGCACTGTCACTGCATCAAAGGCTCAGCGCAGGCCTGCGGGTCCCAGGAGACAGGCCTGCAAATGCAGAGGGAGAGGGGCGCCGAGAAACCAGACCCTCAGGCCGTGAGGACAGGCAGAGTGGGAGAGTCTCGGTGAAAGACACATGACGAGCGGAGGGGACAGGGGACAGGGGACAGGCAGGGACAAGCCGGGACCCCCAGCCAGGTGCTGCGGAAGCTGTGCCAGCCTCTTGGCTCCCCCTGAGCAAACGCACGCCAGTCCCGGCTGCCCAGGCAAAGGCGCCCTGAGAGGAGAGTGGTACAGGCCACTGATGGCAGCGGGACAGAGCTGGCAGTCATGGGGGGAGGGCAGGGAAAGGCTGCCTGCCATGCACACGGGAACGAAGGCTTTTATGTCACCCGCTTGTGCTGTTAGCTCCCCCCACGTCTGGCTCTGGGGAGGCAGAGGGAGCAGCTCCGCCTGCTGGTGTGCCCTTGTCAATCCACCTGGGTCTCTGTCCCCTCCCCCTATACCTGCCCCCTGTGTGCAGATGCCTTTAAAATATCAGAGTCCCCATCTGCTCCAGCCTCTCCGCCTCAGCTGTGTACCACCTGATTTTCTTTCTCAACATTTGCGTGTTTCTGCCTAGTGGAGCTGCACTCTTACCGTTGCTGCTCATCGGCATGATTTAAGCAGTACAGTGGTACCTCGAGATACGAGTTTAATTCGTTCCGTAACCTTGAGGCGTGGGAAACTATGAGACGCTCGAGTCGCGGTAAACTGGTGGGTCGTGTGCAGCCGGCCGATCCGCGTGATTACTCCTATCTCAAATGTTGCTCGTATTTCAAAGCAAAAATCGTTCGCTCGACAGCTCGTATCTCAAAAATCTCGTATGTTAGGGCACTCGTATCTCGAGGTGCCACTGTATTTCCTACCACTGGACCTAGGACCAGGCGATTTCTGTGGATGCACGTGGTGGCGTGAAGCCTGAACAGGCGCAAAGATTTCTGGGTCCTGTTCCTATGCGCCAGGTGTACCCACTTCCTGCCCTACAGAGCGGCCAGGCCTGGGGGCTCGAGTTAGGGACTGTTCCCAGTGCCGACTTATCCTGTGACGCGGGGCACCTGACTGCCCCTCTCTCAGCCACCACCTCCACAGGGGCAACTTGGTGAGCAAGAACTCACTCCACGTGAGCAACTGCCACCGACGTCCATGGAGCCTTGTCCCCTGCAGGGCTCTGGAGAGCACGTGAATGGCACTGAGCAGCCCCGCCTCTGCCTGCTCTCCTGGCAGGTGGCGTTGTAGACACACCTGACTTACATCTGTTACTCTCCTGTGTGAGCGAAGAGGGGAGCCTGTGCCCCCAGCAATCCTCCCATTCGAGCAGGTAAAGGCTTCTCCCTGCGCTTTGTTCCTCCCGAAGCCAGGCCCCAAAGGTGGCTCAGGCGGCCTCCCCTGTGTTAGAGTCACCGCCACGGGCCTCCGTGCGCTGGCTTCATTACTTAAACGATTACCGCCAGAAGAATGAGTGAGGGCAAACCATGTTGTTCCTGAGCCCCATCCACTCCCACCCTCTCCACGGTGTCTTTTTGGCCGCCCCCCAGGAAGCAGGAGGGAGCAGGTGTCCCTGGCTGATGACTGGGCCGGGGAGGCTGGCGTCTGCCTCCTGCTCCCAGGCCAGAGTCACCGACGATATAAAGGCAATAACAGAGGCTATTCAGGCCACACAACAAGGGACAGATCCAGTTCGTGGAAGGAAAGCAGGCGACCCACAAAAACCTACTGACACAGGTGTTCTCTGGGCCTGTGGGAGCCGAGGACGACAGCAGGGACACGTGGGAGTCTCGCCTGCACGTTAGATGTTCAGAATCCACAATCCAAAGGCTCCTCCCGACACACATTTGTCTCTCTTTGTGGCTGCTGCAGGGGTCAAACCCAAGGTCAGAGGACTCAGGGGCACCTCACAGAGGCCCACACCTGCCTCTTTCCCCTGCCTCCACCTGCCTCCATGCTGAGCCAGGTCTGTGTTTGCCAGGATGAAGCATGAGGGGCCTCAATTCTGTGGGACCTGGTAGCTGGCAGCCACGGGTTGCATTGGGACTCAGGGGAGTGTTTAGTTTGACCCCTACACTCCCCATCCCTCCGCCCCCCACCGGCATGTTACAAAAATGGGGAAAATTCACAGGTCAATGTGAATGGCTTCCTTCCCGAGGAAAATGAGAAGATGGGACCATTGGGCCCCGTTCCTGCCTGACCCTACCCAGTTGGAGCTGGGCAACAATTGCCCTGTTTCCACCGCCCCACTGCTCTCTGCCTCACTTCCAGCCTGCTTCACCGCCCTGTACCCATTTCACAGATGGGTCATCCGAGGTCCAAGCCAACTTACGCTTATAAGCAGCTGCTGGTTACAGCTTTTCAGACTTGCCTGAGTCTAAGAAACATATGGAGCTGCCATGAATTTGGGGTCTTTAGTAGTTCTTACTCTAGAGCAAGAACCGGAAATACTTTCAGGCCAGCCCAAGTCACTGACCCCAGCATCCTTCTGAGGTCCTTATACTAGGCTCCACCACCCTGGCTGCAACCTGGCTAGGCATTCTCTCAGGACAGAGACTCTCACATCCTCCCCAGCACCTTCTGGACTGCCAAGTGGAGCCTTAAGAAAGTCCCGTTAGGAGGCAGTTGATCAATGTTTCACTGTCATCAATGTTTCTAACTCTCTATCCCTCTCCCTTCCTCTCTGTAAAAAAATCAATAAAAATATATTTTTAAAAAAAGAAAGAAAAAAAGTCCTGTTAAATGAGCAAATAATTCTCCCAAAGACATAGAGCTGAGAAGGGGGACTACATCTCAAATCCGCTGACTTCCAGGCTGACAGGGAACCAGGTGGGCTGTGAAAGGACACACACCTGGCCTGTCTGTCACTTATTAACTGTGTGACCTTGGGCCAGTTTGTTCACTTTTCTGGGCCTCAGGAACGTTCTTTATTTTAAAAAAAGGGGGGAGGGGAGTGAGATGTTTTTTCTTACCTGCTTGCAGAGACAATAAAAATATAAAATATTTGTTGTGCTCAGCAATACCAGTGATTATTGCTATGAACTGTAATTCACCTGGGCAGGTGTAGCCAGAGGGGAAGGCCAAGTCCCTGGATGAAGATGGTGTAAATTTTCATAAACTCAACACTATCCAATTTAAAGTGCTCTCCTTGATTCTGAAATGATGTATTCCAATATTTTTAGTGTCAGAATAGTCTTCCTTTCATGAAATACAAGTAAATGTAGATTCCGGGTTCTTGTGTGTTTTTTTAACTAATGTCCACCTTTAGCAAAACTACAAGTTAGTAATCTTATATTAGCTTTCAACTTTTTTCCCCCCTGTTGGTCCATGAAGTCCATCCCCGGGAACCACATGTCCCCCATCTCTGAGCGCATGACAAATCCCATCTGTCCCTTCAGTAACAGGGAACTCACTGCCTAGCAGATCCCAAAGCAGAACCAGTCATCCCAATGCCTTTGGCTTTAGCTCTCCATCCAGGACACAATCCTTCAATCAGCCGACTGCGTGATCAGACTTCACTTCCCTGGGCAAAACAGCCCAATTCCTGTTTCAGATTCATCTCATCTGGGGCGATACCCAGACTGCTCTCTCTCCAGGTCAACTTACCCTCTAAAGCAGTGGTTCTCAACCTTTCTAATGCCACGACCCTTTAATACAGTTCCTCATCTTATGGTGACCCCCAACCATAAAGTATTTTTGTTGCTACTTCATAACTGCAATTTTGCTACTGTTAATGAATTGTCATGTAAATATCTGTGTTTTCCGATGGTCTTAAGTGACCCTGCTAGCGGTTCTCAACACATAGATTGGTATAGAGCCTAATCAAAGGATACAACCTCTCCTATGTGGCCTGAAGCCCTCACTCTACATGGTGGATTGTCACCGCCTTCATCTGAAAAATTCTTCTATTAACGCAGCCTAAGAGCGTACTCCCACCCTAAATGGTTTGGCTCAGTGGATAGAGCATCAGCCTGCGGACTGAAAGGTCCCAGGTTAGATTCCAGTCAAGGGCATGTACATTGTTTGCGGGCATGTCCCCAAGTAAGGGGTATGCAGGAGGCAGCTGATCGATGTTTCTCTCTCATCAACGTTTCTAACTATCCCTTTCCCTTCCTCTATGTAAAAAATCAACAAAATATGTGTGTTTTTTTTAAAAAAAGAGGATACTCCCCGATGCCTAGGTTATCTGCCACATCCACCAGTGACTCAGCCTAGAACTGGCCAAAAGCCCTCAGTCCGTTTCCAAAATGCTGTAGGCAAGTAGGCCTTCGCTCACTCAGTCCTCACAAACCACCTTGGACAATCGTATTCCCATTATACAGATAAGAACACTGAGCCACTGAGAGGATAAGTCACTTCTGTGAAGTCACAGCCTGTAAACAGCAGAGCCGGAATTTGAAACAAGGCCATACAGTCCGGTTCCGGGGCTAATGCTCTTAATTACTACCCTCTGCTGGAGCTGTGGAGTTAATTTTGGTTTTGGAGGGGGGAGTCTAAGGGTGAGAGCCCGACTGATTACAGCTCATCTTGTTCTTCGGGAAGGAGGCTGCCACTCTGGGTCCTTCCCCCATGACCCAGGGTCTGCCCTTCCCAGGTCCTGCCTGCCTCAGAGTCCTCAGGGTAACCCCTGCCCCACCCACCCTCCAGGCTATCACCCAGAAACCTCCCGGCAGAAAGTCCTGAGGGAGGGCCCTGGGTGTTCCCCCAGGAGAGAATTCTGCCCACAGGCAGAGAGATACAGGTAAGATAGGAGAGGAAAAGGGGACTGTTTTTCCCTGCAGCCCCAAACCTCTCCTCAGGGATTGCCGATGGCCAGGAGGCCCAGAGAGAGCCAGTCTACAAACTCTGGCTGAAGCCGCGGGGACACAGGAACACCCGAGCTCAGCGCCAGCCTCGTTGGAACCTACCGGAAGGGATGAAAAACGTGTAGCCCTGTTTCAGCTCGATTCTTTGGCAGCGCTCCACACGGTCTCCCAGGAAGATGTCACTCTGCTTGCCTGACAGCACCCACTCTTCGTACAGCGCCAAGTTGTGCAGGGTTGGAGGGATCAGCCAGAAGATCTTGGGAGGAAAAGGAGGTAGTCAGCTGAAACACAGGCCAAGTCTCCGGTTTCCTCCAGGCTCCGCCACAGCGCAAGGGGACAGCCCCACCGGCCCAGGAGAGGGGGAGGTGTGTGTGTTGGGGGGGAGGGGTTTGGGGAGACTCATTCCCAGGGATCCCTCCAGGCCCAGGCCCAAAGGGTCTCTGGGTGAAGGGAGGGCTGTGCCACCCTTCGGGGAGGTCCCTTACACGCCTTTAGGGAATCTCTGTTCTAGATGAAACACCAGGGTGAGAAGACTTCCTAGATTTCGTGGAACATTCTTTCTCCCAAGTCACAGGCTTGTCGGGAAGGTGGGGGAAGGAGAAGAGCAATTTCCAAAGGTTTATAATAAAGCAGCCCAATAAGTAAACCCAGGTGAGGCTCATTCGGGAGGAGGGGGAAACACATCTGGAACCAGGCGGGATGGCATCCCAGCCAGAATTTCTCCTGACAAGAGACCCGGACAAGCAGGGCGGCACACCCGTGTCCCCAGGGAGCGCCTGTGTCCCTAGAGGGACGCCTGTGTCCCCACGCGGACGCTCACAGAAGCAAACACAGCAGGAGCATCCTGAGCGCACGCACGCACACAGGTCCCACATGGCCCTTCTCTGGGTGACCTTTCTCTGGGTGACGTCCGTCCCTGATGTAAAATGTGCTCGGAAGCAGGTGATGCTGGCAACGGGAGTTTTAAGTTAAAAGGTCTCTCAAGCCCTGGAGCTGAGGGAAACGAATGCTGCAGGTTCTTGGGAGCCGAAATCTGGAGTTCCGATCTGGCCTACCGTGCTGAGAGCAAGCACTGTTCTGGGTGAACAAGTGTGAACGGGTGACCGGATGTGATACCCAAGGGGTGACCTTGACCTTTCCTGCCAGAAGACAAGAATGAAGAGGTGGCCCCCAGGGGGACCAAGAGCCCCTGCAAGTTCTCACAGAGCAGGGACTGGCTGGAGGGGGTGAGGGGGTGGAGGGGACGGAAGGCAGGGGGAAGGTGAGCGAGCCCTGCCATGCAAACAGCCGGAGATGTACACAGAGTTGGAGAGATTCAACTCGACTCACCTTCCCACCCCGGAAAACATGGTACCAAACGGAAGTGCCTCCAAAGTCGATGTGGAAGTCAGTGAAACAACCTTTCACGCTCATCAGACAATACCTGCAGCGCAGAAGCAGGGGGGGGGGGGGTGTCAGAAAAAAACAAGTCAACGCCTGAATCACGAGAAGCGAGAAAACAGCCTCGGAGATGTCTGACCTGCGCCCTTTTATGCATGTGGGCGCTGGGGAATTTCCTTCTCTTTCTTTTTTATTTTTAAACCCAAATTGAATCAGAGTTCCCCCCGGGGGGAAGCCCCTGCAATCAGGTGACCAATCGCAAGCACTGGCCATCTGCTCCCCACGGCTGCTGCGGGAGGCACTTTTGCTTTCGGGTTCCCACAGGAGGGCCGTCTGGCAAGCCAGGGCCGCTTGAGTCCTTCCTGGCAGGTTTCTCCTCTCGCCTCCCCCAAGCTCCTCCCCAAGGAAGGGCCCTCCTTTCTGCTCCTCAGAAACTCCTCCATCCAGAGCGCGCCCGGCCGCCGGCCCCCTCCGCAGCAGCTGGGCGCCCCGCAATCCCGTTGTAAACCACCTGCGTGGCTTGCCAATTACCAGTCCCCATTCATCTCCACATTCATTCAACCATCATTTACGGAGAGCCAACCAGCGCTGCGGCCGCCCAGAGCAAGGCTCGGCACTTAAGAGTAACGTCAAAGACCCTTGCCCTTAAGGACGGGACACGCTTGGAGCACTGCACAGGGACACGGTAAAGGGTGAGACCAACTGCCACGGACTGCGGAGTCGGCAGAGAAGCTAAAAGTTCAGGGGGACCAGCCACAAAAGACCACCCCATGTATGATTCCACGCAGCTGACCTGTCCAGGGGAGGAAAACCTACATAGACAAGAGGAGGTCAGTAGTGGCCAGGGGCTGGGTGTGACTGCGAAAGGGTACAGGGTTCCACTTGGGGGTGATAAAAATGTTCCACAATTGACTGTGGTTGCACAACTCCGTCAACATCACTACTAAAAACCACTGAATTGTACACTTTAAACGGCTGAACGGTCTGTGAATTATATCTCAGTAAAGCTGCTTAAAAAAAGGTAAAGGGATTAAGAGAAGACCCTGCGGGTAGACAGGCAGAGGGGGAGGGCAAAGAGGGAGGGTCCGGGCTTTAGAAGCCGGGGCTGGGGGAGTGCCTTCAGGAGCCCCGTTCTGAGCCCTTCCTGACGGGAACTCCCCAGCCGCCCCCCTCCTCCCGGAATATGCTGCCCTCCTGGAGGGAGGCAGTGCTGGAGGAGGAGGAGGGAGGACGGAGCAGGCTTACAACTCCAGACCTGGCAGACAGGGGTGCCAGGGTCGCTCCCTCCCACCCAGCCCTTCCCTCAAGAGCCCCTGGAGGCCCGGTCAGGGCAGCCTCCCAGGGCTCTCGCACATGCATCCTGGCACCTCCAGAGGCCCACACACACATGCTTACCCCACTGACCTCTTTTCCCCGAGCACTTTGCTTTTCCGTGGTTTGGGGGAGAGGGGAGGGGTGGGGCGGGGAGGGGCAGGGAGGAGGAGCCAGCTTGGAGCTGAGTGGAGATAATAAAGGGTGGGGCTGAGCTGGGTTAGGAGGCTGTGGGGCTCCCGGTGCCCCCTCCCTCTGGCTGCCTTGGGCACCTCACATTCAGGTGTACCCGGGCTCGGGGCTGGCAGCCTGCAGGCAGCGTGCCGCGTCCCTCATCGGGATAGGCTGGAAGGAGCCCGAAGCATGTGTCTGCGGGAGGCTGACAAATCAGAAGGCCTTCCCGCACATCAGAGCCCCGCTGCCTAGCAACCCCATCGGAGGGGTGTAGTGGACAGCGCAGGACTCAGCCCTGTCAGGCAGACAGGCGCTGGGGTTGTTAGAGTCCCAGCTGGGGACTCCCGCTCCACACCCTGCCCAGCCCCGGCCATGTCCTCACTCTGCAGGCCGAGGCGAACTGGGGGAGGGGTATCTGAAGCCCTAACCGACCCCCCCCACCCCCCAGCCACTGACACACCACCCCATGGACCACACTGGCCTCTTTTCTCTCTTAAAGCACCCCTTCAAATTATTAGTCCTCAAGCTCCTAAAACCCACCTCTTCCCCTCGTTTTGTTTTTTTCTTTTCTTTTCTTTTTTTAAACTAACCTTGGTTTCCACCCCCTCCACTCCTCAGCAGAACAGTCGGAGGAAAACAATTTAAGTGTCTTATGGGTGGAACCAGACGCACTTCCTTCGGTCTGCAGCCGGAGACACCCACCCAGGTGCCCACATGGCAGAGGAAGAGACGGCAGTTTGGTGCTGGGGCTCCGGGGAGCAGGCCCGCCTGGCCGAGGACCACCCCACCCCACCTCCTCCCGCCTGCAGCCCCCACCTGCCCAGCCCAGCACGCGAGGGGACGCAACGCCTGCGAGCTGCGTGCAGCGGCCGCCGGTGCCGCGAAACTTCTCCAAGTTGAGTTTGTGCCTGAGCTGCCCTCCCCATCACCCCGCCACATCCATCCTGAGGCCCCTGGGAGCTGGCGGACGCCACTGCCAGACCCGCCGCCGGTCCTGCGAGGCCCCTCCTCCCCGGCCCTCATTTCCTGGCCGCCGGGGCCCGGCCGCCCCCCTCCCCGGGGCCGCCCCTCCGTGGTGGCGGGCGTTGGGGCGTCCAGGGTCGGGGAGGGCGGTGACAGGGCGGCTTTGTCCGCCGCCACCCCGC
>PVJN01047947.1:0-15801 GCA_004026805.1 Lasiurus borealis
GAAGGGCTTCTTTCCCTTTATTATGTAAACACAGACCTGTTGCTGTTCCCAGCTCCCTCATTCTATGAAAATGCACCTGTTGCAGCCTTTCAGCTCCCCCATTCTATGGAAATAAGCCTTCTGCTGGTCTGCAGCCCTGTGCTTCCTCCAAGGTCCCCTAATTTCTAAATTTTCCTAAACCTGTCTTTTTCACCCCAAAGATTCCCGTTTCAGTGACACCTTCAGATCCCCCTCTGCCCCTGCCCACACTCCATGTCCCATGCTGCTCACACCACTGTTACCCCCTTTCACTACTTAACCACAAAAACACTTACACCTAAAGATTATTAACTTCTTAATGTAACTTAAAATCTGGTCCCATAGTTAAATTTCCCTAATTGTGTCATCTCATGTTTCTATTAAATATCTGGTTGATATATATATAGTCTCAGCCAGTTACAACATAACACCAAGTGTATCTCCTTAGTGCATAACCAATGAAGATTTTGAATTATCCCTGGCTGGCTTGCAGTCCAAAGGGTCACAGGTTCAATTTCTAGTCATGAGTATGTATCTCAGTTGCAGATTGGATCCCCAGGGCATGTGTTTTTCACTCTCTTTCCCACCTCCCCACACCATCTTCCTTCCCTTACACTTTGAAAACCAATGGAAAAATATCCTCCTGTGAGGATTAAGAAAATAATAATAAACTTAAAAAAAATAGTTTGTTCCTATTTAAAAAAATATATTTAGAATTAAATACAGCGAGGATGAATTAAATTGAACCATTACAACCGATCATTTTAATTTTAAAAATTATATATACACTAGAGGCCTGGTACACAAAATTTGTGCACAGATGGTCCCTCAGCCCAGCTTGCACCCTCTCACAATCTGGGACCCCTTGAGGGATATCCAACTGGCAGTTGGATATCCCTCTCACAGTCTGCGACTGGTGGCTCCTAACTGCTTGCTTGCCTGCCTGCCTGAAGGCCCCTAACCACTCACCTGCTTGCCTCATTGCCCCTAACTGCTCCCCTGCCTGCGTGATCATCTTTAATCACCTTTGCTTCGGCCCCCGCTGCTGCAGCTTCATCCAAAAGGACATTGAAAGGTGGTTCAGCTGCCCAGTCTGATTAGCATATTATGCTTTTATTATATATATATATATATATATATATATATATATATATATAATCACACAGGAACTTCATTTGTTTAATATAATTTTCTTCTTAATTCAGCCTAGCTTTGCCAGTGTAATAGCACCATGACTCACTTGCCTTCTTTTAGCCAGATCTCTCCACCTTTGCACTAACTGAATATCCACTCCCTTAGTCATTAAGCCCGTAGGCCATCAGGTTCTGGTCAGCAACAAACTGTCTTAAGAAAAGGCCTTAGGTCTGTTGATTAAGGGAACAGAGATTCAACCAAACTAGAGATAACATTGTAACCTCACTTGTGATTCAGCCCTAGGCCCATGAAAGCAGACTTATCCTACTGACCACACCCTCATGAAATCAGACATCAGCACCTGATCCATTGATCAACCACTATCTATACTAGTCTCAAACAATCAGTAGAGCATGTGATCTCCACTCCCTTAGTCATCATGACTAATGATTTCCCCCCTATACAACCTATTTCCTACAGTTCATTGGGGAGTCAGGTCTTAGACCACAAACTCACCTGTATCTCCAGGCTTAGTGCCAAATTGTTTAAATAAACCTCTACTTTTTTTTGCTGCAAATTCCTGTTTATGTTTTATTGGGCTTTGAGGCACACAGGCAAACAAGCTGTTTCAAATACAGGTTGGGCTGCCTGCCATGATGAAAGCCAATACTCATGAGAGAGGTGCTGGTTGAAAGGAAAGAGGTTTATTCAGGTCCTGGCAAGTTGAGAAGATGGCAGACTCCTGTCCAAAAATGATCTTTAGCATCTTTTGTCAAGCCAATGACTTTTATAAAGAAAAAGAGGGGACCTAGATATGTGCAGGCAATGTCCTAGCTGGTTTCAATAAATATCTTGGCATCACTGTATTGAATTTATCTGAATTATTGTGGTTGATCAGCTCCTAATCAGAAACTGGAACTGCTGGTTCCTACAATGTACTAAAATAGAGTCTAAAGTAGAGGTTATTAGCAAAATTTTCTTTTTTCTGTTTACATTTCAACATGCTTGTCAGTACATTTATTTTGGTTAGTAAAGGATTATATATTCTTTATTCCCTGTTATAAAAACACTTTAGTAGGTAACATACACAGTGCTTTAATAACTTACTTGGCATTTTAGAGAGCAATTTGTCATAGCAGCCTTAAGATTACAAATTAAAATGTGTAATTGAGCAATTCCTTAGTATATTTAATGTTATTAGGATTCACATTCCAAATATGTAACAATTTATAATATGGGATTTATAAATTATAGAAGTGTTTGGGAGAGCTTGTTTTCAGTAGATACTTGAAATACTTAAAAATAAAATGGAATATTTTGAATGCACAAAGACAGTTAAAATGATTATTATATTAAGTGCTTAAAGAATCAAAAAGTAATTGTTGAAATTTATACATTTAAAAATAGCCTAATAAAATTTATAAATTTAATTTGTCTAAGAAAAAAATTCACTTTTGAATTTATAACTTTAATAAAGTAAGTACTGGATTTGAAAGCAAAGGTGATCCCTGTAATAATCTTTTCACAAAAGCTACCTTGAAAGACACCAAAAACATATTAACTTTTTATTAGAAATATTAATTTCATCTTTCCATAGAACACATTGCTAGGTTTCCTAATATGTTGTCCAAAAGATGGAGCTTAAGATTCTCTTTTTTGTTCTGCTGGAATGGCTCAGTTGGTTGAGCATTGAACCATGCACCATAAAGTGGCCAGCTTGATTCTGGTGAGGGTACATACTTGGGTTGCAAGCCCCCGATTGGGGCATGTACAGAAGGCAACCAATCAATGTTCCTCTCTCCTTTTCCCTCCTCTGTCTCTAAAATTAGTGTATATATATATATATATATATATATATATATATATATATGTTGTTTTTTCTTCCTCTCTCTTTCTTTTTCTCTTGCTTTGATTTTGGAACTTTACCTTCAGTTTTCTTCAAAATTGAATTCTGGGTTTTTCAGTGTGAACATGAAAACCCTTGACTTGCTCTTTTACACATGAATATAATACAAAAGCAATAAGAAACTCTGAGTATTCCATTTTCAATGAAACTATAGGACATATTTAATCTGCATACTCCAAAATACATGTAAAATGCCAGAACCGGTTTGATTCTGGTCAAGGGCACATACCTTGTTTGCGGGCACATCCTCAGTGGGAGGTGTGCAGGAGGCAGCTGATTGATGTTTCTCTCTCATCAATGTTTCTAACTCTCTATCCATCTCCCTTCCTCTCTGCAAAAAATCAGTAAGATATACTAACAACAACAACAACAACAAAAACCTGTAAATTCTTCCAAATCAACTGAGTTTGGCAGAAGCCTCAGGCAAGATAGTCAAAAGGAGAAGCAGAATGAATTTCAAAAGATCCCAGTAGTGGTAGATCTCAGAGTGTTCCAGCAAAAATATTATCCTAATGGTAAGAGACTCAATCTGAACTAATGAGTGAAGAAATTGAGATAAATAGGGCTGGTGGTAGAAGCCTTCTTGAAACCAGGTTGATTAGAGAGCAACATATACATAGTTACCATATTTTTAGGGAACAGTGTGTCTCCGAAGGCTCAGGGGAAAGTGATTTGTGGTTGTCAGTATTCAACACAAAAAATTATTAGGTTAAATTTTCTTTTTTAAAAAATATATTTTTATTGATTTCAAAGAAGAAGGGAGAGGGAGAGAGAGATAGAAGCATCCACTATCAGAGGGAATCACTGATCAGTTGTTACCTCCACGCCCCACTCTGGGGATTGAGCTCCCAACTGGGGCAAGTACTTTAATCAGGAATTGAATCATGACCTCCTGGTTCATAGGTCGATGCCCAACCACTGAGATATTCTGGCTGGGCTTGGGTGACATTTTCAAGATAACATAGAAAGAATGCATGTAAACCAAAGATTTTAAATGCAATCATGTTGCACAGCTGGAGTGGCTCAGTGGTTGAGTGTTAACCAATCAGCTAGAAATTCCCGGTTCGATTTCCGGTAGATGCACATGCTCAGGCTGTGGGCTTAATCCCCAGTGTAGAACATTCAGGAGGCAGCCAAACAATGATTCTCTCTGATTATTGATGTTTCTCTCTCTCTTCCTCTCCTTTCCTCTCTGAAATCAATAAAAATATATATATTTCAAAATGCAATCATGTTATCTTTTAAACTTAAAAGCAGAAGGTGTTTTAACATGCACTAATTTGAGAAATGTTATGCCTGTCAAACTATCTTAAGAAAATTTCCAGAGGATAAATTATAATCACCCAAAATATAATTGAGGAAATGATTACAAATAGACTGGCAAGGAACATTGAATATATTCAACTCTAGGACTGAAAGTGAGAATATGAGGACTAGAGTTATAGATAAGAATTAAATAATATACACTCTATAAACAATATAACTACCAAAAATTAGGAGGAAGAAGGGAATACAATTTCTAAGGCAGAATATAGATTAATTTATCCATATGCCCTAGGAGTCAATGCATAGAATTTAAGTCTGACAAATAAAAAATTTGAATTATAAACATTTTATAAACTTAAAAAAAAAATTTCTCACCTGAAAGTATGTTTTTATTTATTTGAGAGAGGAAGGATGAGAGAGAGGAATATTGATTCGTTGCCTCCTATATACATCCTCACAGGGGACTGGATCGAACCCACAACCTAGATATGTGCCCTGACAGGGAATTAAACATGGGACCCTTTGGAGTACAGGATGATGTTCCAATCAACTGAGACACACTGGCCAGAATAAACTTACAAAATTTTACTAACTTTATAAATTATACTAAAATTATAAAATTATACTAAGAAAGTAGAGAATAGATCGGAAAAGAAAAAGAGAAAAAAACATTACATTTATTATTCCTCATTTTAGGTATATCAATCAAACCAGAAAAAGGAACCTTAATGTATATTTAAAACTGAAATGAGATAAGCATTTGAAATCATGTAATATAAATAGGTGGTCAACTCATTATTTATGAGAGAAATGAAAATTTAAATCATAATGCAATGGTACTAATACCCACAAGGATGTTTACAATGAAAAAGTACTGGTGAGGATGATGAGCAATTGGAAGTCTCATTACTTTTGATGGGTTGTAAATTGCTACAACCACTTTGGTAAAAGTGATAATATATACTAAACTGCACATAACCACATCTGTGATTCAGCATTTGCATGCCTGCCTATCATCTATCTATTACTTAGGGTTTTATACTTTTCTACTAGAGGCCTGGTGCACAAAATTTGTGAATGGGGGGGCGGAGGAGTGTGCCTTAGCCCAGCCTGAACCCTCTCCAATTTGGAACCCCTTGAGGGAAGTCCAACTGCCTGTTTAGGCCCGATCCTATTTTTATATCCTACTGGGATGGGGTCTAAACGGGCAGTCGGACATCCCTCTCACAATCCACGACTACTGGCTCCCAACTGATCACCTGCTTGCCTTCCTGATTGCCCCTAACTGCTTCTGCCTGGCAGCCTGATTACCGACTAACCACACCCCTGCCAGCTTGTTTGCCCCTAACTGCCCTCCCCTGCAGGCCTGGTCACCCCTAACTGTCCTTCCCTGCAGGCCTGGTTGCCCCCAAGTTCCCTCCTCTGCTGGCCTGGTCATCCCTAACTGCCCTCTCCTGCAGGCTTGATTGCCCACAACTACCCTCCCTTGCAGGCCTGGTCCCTCCCAACTGCCTTCCCCTGCTGGCCTGATCACTCACAACTCCCTCCCTTGTGGTATCCACATGGGGGCAGGATCTTTGACCACATGGAAGCAGCCATCTTGTGTGTCAGAATGATGGTCAATCTGCATATAACTCTTTTATTAGATAGGATAGAGGCCTGGTGCATGGGTAGGGGTCAGCTGGTTTGCCCTGAAGGTGTCTTGGATCAGGGTGGGGATTTCCTTAGGGCATGGGGTGGCATGGGCAAGGGGCCTGTGGTGGTTTGCAGGCTGGCCACACACCCCAGTGACCCAAGTGGAGGCCCAGGTATCTGGGATTTATTTATGTTCTATAATTGAAACTTTGTAGCCTAGAACGGAGCCAAGCCTTCTGCTGGCTCCTTGGCCGCAGCAATTTTTGTTATCTTCTATAATTGAAACTTTGTAGCTTTTTAAAAAATATATATATTTTATTGATCTTCTACAGAGAGGAAGGAAGAGGGACAGAAAGTCAGAAACATCAATGAGAGAGAGACATCGATCAGCTGCCTCCTGCATGCCCCACACTGGAGATGTGCCCGCAAGCAAAGTACTTGCCCCCGACCGGAACCAAACCTGGGACCCTTCAGTCTGCAGGCCGATGCTCTATCCACTGAGCCAAACTGGTCTTGGCAAAACTTTGTAGCTTTAAGTGAAGGCCAAGGCAGGCTAGGGCAGTGGAAAGCTTGGTTTCCTCCATCACTGGGGGCAATCCTAGATTCCTGCTCTCTCCAGCTCTGTGGCTGCCACCATTTTTGTTGGAATTTATTTATCTTCTATAATTGAAACCAGGGTATGGCTTGCTTTTCTCCATCGCTGAGGAAACCCAAGCCTCCTTCCTGCTCTCTCTGTGGCCACAGCCATCTTGGTTGGGGTTACTGTGCATACTGGCTCCTGATTGGCTGGTGGGTGTGGCTTGTCATGTAGCAGAGGTGCAGTCAATTTGCATATTACTCTTTTATTAGATAGGATATCTATGTTATACTTCATTAAAAAGCATAACAACAACAACAAAATAGAAGAAAATTAATTACATAAGTGATAAAAATGTTGAGAAACCAAAGGTTGGTTAGGCAACTCAGAGATTAGCAACTGCATGAAGCAAACATGCTTCCAAGGCTGAAGAAACAAAGGTGATATTATTTGAGCCCATTTAAGAACTTCAGTCAGGCTCCTTGAGCCCTCCTCAATAAGGGCTAGACCTTGTCCTTTCATATCTGGCTGCCTGAGTCCCCTTTAACAAGAATCCTGCTTAGTCAGTTCAGTGAAAATTTTGTGCCCTGGATATCTGATCAAGTTCCTCCTTCCTCACCCTTGATATCTAATTATTGGGCCTGCTTTTAGTAAAAATCTTGTTAGGCCAGTTTAGCAAGAATCCCCCCTACCCTTGATGCCTAATCAAGTTCCTCATAGTGTTTTTCCATTCACTGACCCCTTCATTCTGCTTATTGGCTATAAATCCCCAACTATCTTTTCTGTATTATGAGTTGAGCTCAGCTCTATACCAAGATCTCCTTTGCCTACTGAAGTAGTTTGAATAAAATCTGTCTTGCTGGATGGCAAAGTGGGGGATTACCCTGTGCCCAACAAAATGATGCTAAAGGTTATTGTTGTGGAGTGAACTCGAGTGAACGACCACTGGAGTCCAGACCAAATCAAAATTTTGGGAGTCTTCCAGTGGTTCTCAACCTTTTTTAATGCTGTGACCTTTTAATAAGATTGGTGACCCCCCCAATCTTTTAAAATTATTTTTGTTGCTACTTCATAATTGTAATTTTGCTACTGTTAATGAATCATAATGTAAATATCTGTTTTCCAATGGTCTTAGGCGACCTTGCTAGCAGTTTTCAACCTGTGGGTCATGACCCACAAGTTGAGAATCACTGCTGTAGAGCCTAAGACCATCAGAAAACACAGATATTGCCGAGATCGGTTTGGCTCAGTGGATAGAGCATCAGCTTGCGGACTGAAAGGTCCTGGGTTTGATTCCAGTCGGGGGCATGTACCTTGCTTGCGGGCACATCTCCACTGTGGGGCGTGTAGGAGGCAGCTGATCGATGTTTCTCTCTCATCAATGTTTCTGACTTTCTATCTCTCTCCCTTCCTCTCTGTAGAAAATTAATAAAATATATTAAAAAAAAGAAAAAGAAAACACAGATATTTACATTATGATTCATTAACAGTAGCAAAATTACAGTTATTAAGTAGCAACTAAGATAATTTTAAGATTGGGGGTCACCACAACATGAGGAACTGTATTAAAAGATCACAGCATTGAAAAAGTTTGAGAACCACTGAGTCTAGCCAGTGACTGCTCTGCCTTTCTCCCCATAGGGAGTCCAGAGAGCAGCCCTGACACTTTGTGCAGGACTGCTTTGAAGTACATTTACCACATCTTGTTTTTTGCAGAGCAAGCAATTTAAGACAAAACAGTTTTTCTTAAGTAATGTCGGGGTCATATTATTGATGACCATGTTGTTTACAGGGTCATCCTGTTCTTCAGAAAGTTGATAGTGTTCTATCTTGCAAGGCTCTTTTATGAGGTACAGCTGGGATTCAAGGCTAAGTTGACTAGGAGGAAGCATGCTCAAAAATTTCTACTCTCTAACTGTTATGATCAGATATATTAGCCCAGTGAACTTGTCTGTCTTCCCCCATATGAATGTGATACTGTTTCCCATTGGCATGTTCTTTACCAGCTGGTTCTTTGTTTATGAGGTCACATCCACTAAGTACACTCAGGACATTTACAAAGAGCTCTTCATCTTCTTGATGGCCTCACTCTTAACAGGCTTTGAGGTCCACCTTCCTGCTGCTCTGGATCAGCATCTACATATGAGCTGCCAAGAGTTCCAACCAGACAGCGCCACTAAAACTCTGTCTTTGTAATTTGTTTTACTATTTCTTGAAGTATCCCATCTACTGCTCACAATAAAGACAGATGTGTATGTTGGGGGGGGGAGGGGATCTGTCTTGCTCTCTATTCTATGTTTAACAGGATAAAGTCATCAGTCTTTCTGGCTCCATCTTGTTCAAGCCTTTCCAGTTTCTATATATGTCAGTTAGCAATTTCTGCTTAGTGCTATATAGATATGCTCATTATTAAAGGAATCTAACCTATAATCCAGGAATTCTGAAACAAGCCCTCTGCTCAAAGCTACCTCCCCAAGGAGATAAGGAAAGTATGTACAAAAATAATGACTATTTATCAAAACATTTATAGGAACATTTTGACTGGGATCTTGGCAATTGGAGTTTATTGATCAAAAGTAAAAAAGTTTCATCCTCCTCCTCTGACATTTGCTGGCAGCCAGATAGCTGTCTGCAGCCATCAATGTCCTCTTGACCTCCAAACTCTCCTGTTTCCCCTTAACATAAAAAAAGCCTAAATTCTGTACTTTTACAAGATGGTTCTTTAGGATGCTAGTCCACCATCTTCACTTATCACTCAATTTATTGGCTGTTGAGCAGTATGAACTTTTATTCGGTTACGTATGGACTGGGGTCATCATACAGTAGTTGAAACCACCACAGTTGTTTGGAGACCCAGAGAAAGTGAAATCATTGTTGAAGTTGTAGTAGTAAAGGGGAAAATTTGTGGTTGCTTCATGCTACTACTTTTACCAAACTAGAACTACTTTAATCTGAAAAATAAAGTATATCTATATCTATCTATATCTATATCTATATCTATATCTATATCTATATCTATATCTATATCTATATCTATACGTATACCTATACCTATACCTATACCTATACCTATACCTATACCTATACCTATACCTATATCTATATCTATATCTATATCTATATCTATATCTATATCTATATCTAGGTCTACATCTACCGTATTTTCTGGCATATAAGATGACTTTTTAACCCAGGAAAATCTTCTCAAAAGTCAGGGGTCATCTTATACGCCAGATGTCGTCTTATAGGGCGGGTGCTGAAACTGGACTGGAGAATTTGCAGTCGCCGCATATGGCGGGAGGAGCTCAAAAACAGCCGCGGCCACATCCTCGCCTTATGTGGTGACTATATGAAAGCAGCAAAGGCAGTGCTGTACAAGTACGGTAGGAGAAAATACACTCAAAGAAGTGACTTAACGCAGTCCTGATGACGAGGTGAGGGGGCGCCTCACCGGGAAGGTGTAAGTGAAGTGGAGCAAGCTGCAGGCATCCGGGGTATGGAAAAAAGATAGAGCAGCACTGTGCCCATTAAAACACACCTCTTTCTACCGTCTGGCCCGCCCTTGTATCGTATCGTATTACTATACCTCCTTCTCTGCCTCTCAGATCTCACTCCTGAGGACTGCAGTGAAGCGGCACAGGCGTGCATGTGTGAGATCTGAGAGTCAGAGAAGGAGGTAATAGGATACAAGAGCAGGCCAGACTGCTGAAAGAGGTGTGTTTGTGATACTGGTCTGATAGTCTTGGAGACAGGGAGGGCTGGGCAGGCAGGGAGAGCTGACCAATTCAAACATCCTTTGTATACAACAACTAGCCAATCGCTGGTAAGGTACATCGCTTGCCGTGATTGGCTAGTTGGATGAAGAAGGGTTAAAGCTATGGCTTGATAATGTATGGAGCAGGCGACCAGGTGGACTTATTAAAAAGTGTAGTCTACTGGTGTGGGGATCATTTAACTCCCAGCATCAAGCAAAGGCTTGCAAGACTACTAAACACAGAGGTGGCAGTTATTCTTGCAGGATTTACATAGTTGGTGCAGCCACTGGATGTGTGCCTAAACAAGCCATTTAAAGATCACATTCGAGAACAGTGGAATGAATGGATGGTTAGCGGCAAAAAGTCATTCACAAAAGGAGGAAATATGCATGCTCCAGAGTTGAATGTTTTGTGCAAGTTTGTCATAAAAGCCTGGAATGATATTGATGCAGAAACAGTAATCAAGTCTTTCAAGAAGGGTGGCATATCAAATCCATTAGATGGTATAGAGGACGACTACTTGTGGCAAGATGAAGAGGAAGCCGAAGCTGAGACCACACCATCTGATACGGAATTCGATCCATACGATGACTGTCTTGCAAATGTATCACAAGATGTCATTGATGTACTTATGATATCAGATGATGAACAGGAGAATTTTGAAGGCTTTTGAAGGGAAACTGTCATGCCAGCAAAACCTGTAAAAATACCGTAGCTTGCAGTTATGATGGGCATTGCTAACTCGCCAGGGACTTGCCTGGCACTTGCTCTCTCTCTATTGTTTGTTTTCTTCCTCCTATCATCATCAGTTCCAGTTTGGTTGACAGCTTAGAAAACAAACAGCATGGCAGCTCCCATGGGTTTATTGTCTTATCCTTCCTTTCAGCTTTAGAGTGAATTAGGAAAAGTTTAATCCACTTGCACTGTTTTAATGCTTACATGTTTGATGACAAACAGCTTTATGTTTGTAAGTGACAGTTTTCCTGCTAGGTATCTGTATGTCATAAGCATTGAATTAAAATTACCATATTGAAATAAAATATGATGTTTTTAAAAATTTTATTTGGTGTGCGTTGGAAGAGAGGTAGTCTTATATGGTGAGTATATCCCAAACTATATATTTTAACTGGAAAAGTTGGGGGGGGTGTCATATTATATGCCCAGTCATCTTATACATCGGAAAGTACGCTATATATCTAAATCTACATCTCTACTTATATTGATACATATAGATATATAAAATCATGTTTAATCATTAAATATTGAAATTTTTCCATTTGAAATCAAGACAAAAACAAAAAACATACTATCAGTTCTTTTATTAAATACTAGCCATTCTAGCCAGTGCAATGGGCAATGAAAAGAAGTCAAAGGCATAAGGATAGGAGAAGAAGGTAGAGTATTATTGTTATTTGGAGATAATCTACTTGTGTGTATGAAAAGTTTAAAATTTACAGAAAAAATATTAGGATAAATAACAAGGCTTATCAATATTGATAAATACAAAATCAATAACCAAAATTAGTTGTATTTCTATATAATACCAAAAATCAGAAAACAAAATTTGAAAAGATATGCTTTTAATATAAAAGTATCAAAAGATATCGTGAGCCTGGCTGGTGTGGTTCAGTGGTTGGGTGCTGACCTATGAACCGAGAGGTTACAGTTCAATTCCTGCTTTGGGCACATGCCCAGGTTGCAGACTTGATTGATCCCCAGTAGGAGGCATGCAGGAGGAAGATGATCAATGATTCCCTTTCATCACTAATGTTTCTATCTCTCTTTCCTTCTCCCTTCCTTTTTTGAAATCAATAAAAATACATTATTAAAAAATAGAAGATATGAGCCTAGGAATACTAGTAAATCTAACAAAAGATGTGCAAAAAATTCCATTGGGGCAATTGTAAAACTTTACTGAGGGACATTAAAAAAGCTATTTGAATGATGAGATGTGTCATGTTTATAACTTAAAATAATTAATATTGTAAAAACATCTATTTTTTTCCCCAACTAATCTATAGATTTAATGCAATGTGTGTATATGTTGACATTTTGATTTTAAGTTTTATCTAAACATAGAAGGGCTAAGAATAGTTAAATTTATTTGAAAGAAGAAAAACATGAAAAGTTTTATTCTATCACTAGATATCATTGCTTACCATAAAACTATATTCATTATAGTTAGTGGTAACATTACAGTACAAAGGTAGAGAACTTAAATAATGATACAGTGTCATATAATTTTCTCCTTAATTTACACTAGCCTTGTCTAGTTCAATACTACTGTTACACACTTATCTGTTTTCAACCAGATTCTTCCACACCTGCATATATTTCATCTCCACTCCTTTATCATGAAGGCCTTAGGCCATCAGGTCTGTTCAGCACAAAACTGTTTTAAAAATAAAGCCTCAGGTCTGTCAACCATGAAAACATAATTTTGTCCAAACGACAGATAACATCTCGA
This sequence comes from Lasiurus borealis, assembly GCA_004026805.1. Lineage (NCBI taxonomy): Eukaryota > Metazoa > Chordata > Mammalia > Chiroptera > Vespertilionidae > Lasiurus > Lasiurus borealis. Next base: position 12,759 of record PVJN01047947.1, read on the forward strand.
CCTCAGTTATGTTTTAGCCCCAGACCTATGAATGTAGAACAGCCTTACCAGCCACATCCTTACAAAACTAGACAGCACAATGCCTGCCTGATATCAGGACCCACTGCAATGATCAATCACTCCCTGCCTTAGCCTGGACCAATCAGCAGAGCACACAATCCCATCTCCCTTAGCAACTATGATTAATGATTTTATCCTTATAAAATGTATCTGCTGGAAACCATGGGGAGCCAGGTTATGGAGCACTAGCTCACCTGTGTCTTTGGGCTTAGGGTAAATTCCCTAAATAAACCCTTACTTTCTTTGTTGCAAATTTCTGTTCACTCCATATTGGGTTTTGGTACCTGCAGGCAAATGAACCCTAGTTTGGTAACAATAGACTAAAAAGACCATAAACAGATTCCTGCATATATAAACACTTGATTTATGAGAAAGTTCACATTGAGACTGTTCCATTTAATAAATAGTACTGAATCAATGAATATCCATAAAAAATAAAATAAAATTGAACTCCTACATGGCACCATACCAAAATTTAATTGTAAACGAATTATCGACCCGAACATGACAAGCAAAATGGAAAGCTTTTAGAAGGTAATATAAAAGTAAATCTTTATGAGCTCAGCATTTGGAAATTTTTTTTTAAAACAGGAAACACTAACCATAAATGTTAAAATTGATAAATTAAGCTACATTAAAATGAAGATCTCTGTTCATAAAAACACTATAAAATAGTAAAAAAATAGACATAGGATTAGATAAGATATTTGAAAATATAACTAACAAAGAAATTGTATGTAGAAGATACCCAAGCCTGGGCAGGGGCAGAGCCGGGGATCGGAGGCTATTGGCAATCCATGTGAACTACGGAGGAAACACCTTTTCTGACTGCTCATTGGCTAAGCTTTATGTATGCCACTGCTAATATTCTTAGTAACTTGGGTAATCAGAATCCAAAAAGGTGGCCAAAACAGATTTGGCTCAGTGGATAGAGCGTCGGCCTGCGAACTGAAGAGTCCCAGGTTCAATTCTGGTCAAGGGCATATATCTTAGTTGCAGGCACATCCTCAGTGGGGGGCATGCAGGAGGCAGCTGATCAATGTCTCTCTCTCATCGATGTTTCTCACTCTGTATCCCTCTCCCTTCCTCTCTTTAAAAAAATCAATAAAATATATTAAAAAATAAAATAAAGATTCCAAAAAGGTGACCTAGGGTTTTTCCACCACACTTCTGGAGAAAAAAAACGAAGGTCTGCTGCTGAAGGGCTAAGAAATGTCATATCCTGCCCTAGCTGGTTTGGCTCATTGGATGCCTTGGCCTGCTGACCGCAGGGTCTGGGTTCAATTCTGTTCAAGGGCATATACCTAGGTTACAGGATCCTCTCTGGCCAGGGCCCGGGTTATGGCTCATGCAGGAGGCAACCAATCTAAGTGTTCCTCCCACTTTGATGTTTCTCTCTGTCTTTCCCATTCTCTTCCACATTCTCTAACAGTCAATGGAATCGTATCCTCAAGTGAAAAAAGAAAGAAAGAAATGTCTTATACTATGAAAAATACATCTTGAAAATGCCTAAAGAAAGTTGTCATTTTTTCATGGTAAAGGGACTGGAGTCTGTGTTGAAACCACCTTGGTGGCTGTGCTGACTGGCAGTGGCTACAGCAGTGGGGTGATGGGGCTGGTGCCTTCCCCTGATCAGCCCCATCGCCTCCCACAAAGGGAGGGCAGACTGCAGCTTAGGCCCACTACCAGGGGTAAGTGGGCCTAAGCCATCAGTAGGACACCCTCTGAGGGCTCCTAGTTTGTGAGAGGGGGCAGGTTGGGTTGAAGGACCTCCCCACCCCCACCCCCAGTGCACGAATTTTGTGCACCAGGCCTTTAGTATAATTCATAATAGCCCCTAAACTGAAAACAGCCCCAAAGTCTGTCAACTGAGTATTCATACAATGAAAATGAATTATAGCTGTAGAGAATGTGGGTGAATCTTTTTTTTTTTTAAATATATTTTATTGATTTTTTACAGAGAGGAAGGGTTAGGGATAGAGAGTTAGAAACATTGATGAGAGAGACATTGACCAGCTGCCTCCTGCATGCCCCCTATGGGAGATGTGCCCGAAACCAAGGTACATGCCCTTGACCGAAATCGAACCTGGGACCCTTCAGTCTGCAGGCTGATGCTCTATCCACTGAGCCAAACCGGTTTTGGCATGGGTGAATCTTATACTACACATAATGCTGAGCCAAAAAAGCCAAATACAGAGGAATACAGTGGTACCTCTCAATACGAGTGCCCTAACATATGAGATTTTTGAGATATGAGCCATTGAGCGAGCGATTTTTGCTTTGAAATACGAACAACATTTGAGATAGGAGTAATCGCTTGGATCGGCCGGCTGCACACGACCCACCAGTTTACCTCGACTTGAGTGTCTCATAGTTTCCCATGCCTCAAGGTTACGGAACAAATTAAACTCGTATCTCAAGGTACCACTGTATAAAGAATTTACAAAAACAGTTAACAATAAGCCTTGGAATTTTGGTATGGCTGCTGTGGTAGGCACAATAATGGCCCTCTAAAGACATCCATACTCTAATCCCAGAATTTGTGAATATATTCCTCTATATGGCTAAAGGAAATTTGTAGGTCTTATTGAGGTTAAAGACCTCGAGATGGGGGAATTTATCATGGATTATCCAAGTGGACTCAAAGTAAACCACCAGGGTTCTTTGAAGCAAGCATTAAGAGTCATATAAGGATATGTGACAATGGAAGGAGGGTCAGAGAGATGCTGACCATCTTTTTGAAGACAGAGGAAAGGAGTCATAGCCAAGGAATTTGGGAGCCTTTAAAAGTAGAAAAAAAGCCAGGAAGTGGATTGGCCCCCAGAAATAAACACAACCCTGTGGACACCTTGATTTTAGACCAGGAAGATTTGTCTTTAATTTGTAATTTACAGTACCCTAAGATAATACCTTTGTATTGTTCCAGGCCCCCCAGGTTGTGGTAATTTGTTCTAGCAGCCATAGGAAACTAATGCAGGTGCAT
>PVJN01047948.1:0-15801 GCA_004026805.1 Lasiurus borealis
AACAGGACATGATCTCACATGGCGAGAAGCTCTTTAGTTCCTTAATCATTTCACGGTGCCTTCGGACGCTTTTTTTTTCCACCTAAAACGTTTAGTTTCAGCTCAGTGATCAGCTACCCCAGCTCGGCGGGGGAGCGGAAGGCTTGAATTATTCCGACCTGTGAGCAGCCCCTGACACCAGGAAAAAAAAAAAAAAAAAGAAGTACCAAAAAAAAAAAAAAAAGTGGAAACTTTTTTCCCTCCCCTGTCCATTCCATCAAGTTCTGAAAAATCAAAATGGATTTAGAGAAAAATTACCCAGCTCCTCGGACCGGCAGGACAGGTAGGACCGCGATACCCCCCTGCTCCAGGCGCGCTAACTCGGGGACCCAGCCGGGTGCTGGTCCCTCTTTGCCAGGATTGACTGTCTGTCTGTCTGTGGCACGTTTGTGTGTCTTTTCGCCGTTCTGTTCACGGACTTGTGCATCATTCCAAGTGTCAGAGCGTTTGCCTATGTTTCCTCTATTTCTGTAGGTGTCTGTCCGGGGGTCTGGAAGTTTGTTTGGGTCTGTGTGTTTACCTATGGGTTCAGAGTGTGCAAGAGTGACAATGGGTTTGTGGGTCCCTCTATACCGGATTTTCCAATGTCTGAGTGTGTGTTCGTGAGTGTACGTGCCTGTGTGTCTTTATATTCATACACGTGTTAGTGTGTTTATGAGTTGGTGTTCCTGGGTACTGTTCTTTTTGTATCCAAAAACGTGTGACATTATATACAATTTGTATAAGTCTCTGAGTGTATATCTACTCTTTTTAAAGGTCTGTGTTCATCTGTCATATTCTAAGTAATTTTGGGAGTGAAAAAGATGTGACCATGTCAACAGCTGTTCACTGTGTACATGCCAATATACACAGACGTGCCAGCCTCTAGGCACAGGGATGGGTCTAGGGCCGGTGGGGTTCTGTGGTGCAAAGCCTGTGAACAGGCTCAAGTCCCGTTCTATTCGGGGAACCAGGAGTGAAAGTGTGATTTCAGGAGCAGTCCTCAGTGCAGACCCTCAGTGTGTTGTGTGCACTGCTTCTCTCTGTGGGCACAGGTGAGCCCACCATTTGTAGAAAAGGGTCTCCAGCGGCAGGCACAGCATTGGCAGGAGAGAGAGCAGGCAAGCCTATATGCTAGTTGAGACATTTCTAAGGACCCCCACCTGCCTTCGCTTTCACCTAGACCAGCCTCCGGACACCAGTGTGTGTGTGTGTGTGTGTGTGTGTGTGTGTGTGTGTGGTGTGCTCAGGTTTCATCTGTGGGCGCCCCTCCGAAGGAGGGGAGCAGAAGTAGGGTGGACATGTGTGCCTCCTCTGGGCATCCAGTTCTGGTGCTGGTATGCAGACAGGCCTTTCTGACACAGACCCAGGTGTGCCTCCCGCAGGCCCAGGCAGTGAGTAGCAAGATGTGTTTATATCTGAGAGGAGGTGGCAGGCGGCGAGAAGCCTCTGTTTGTCCTGAGGTAAGAGCTGGGTACAGGAGCCTCTTCTACTCCTTAGGCCAAGTGTGCTAACCCGCACCCAAACACACTCCTGGCCCTGGCAAGAACTCCCTTCCCCCCATTCCTGGGGATCGATGAGCTCCCATTTGTTCCTCAGCCCTAAATACAGGTCAGACAGCAGAAGGAGAGAGGTGAACTTAATAGCCCGAACCCAGGACAATTCCCAGGGCTTTGACGTGTTTCCAAAAATTGTGAGGGAGGATAAGTTAGGGCAGAAATCGAAGAGGCAGAATGGAAGAGGATCCCCCAGGTGGAGAGTACAGGAAGAAGAGCCCCCTCTAGTTTATCCCCACTCTTCCCTCTTCCCCCCAGTGGGTCCCTGAATAGGTGGGACTCCCAGGGTTTGTGTTTGTGTGGGGAATGGGTAAGTGTTCAGGGGCTGGCTCCTGCTGCCTTTTCGATGAGCTGTCTACAAAGAATGTAATTCATGGCGGTTGGTCGGTGGGCTCTTTGATTAGTTCAATCGCCTGAATAATCGTTTAATCAATAAAGCATTTCATTCCTCCTGGAGTTGGGTCTGGGTGGGGCTGGGGAGGGGCAGTTAGGCTGGCCGGAGCGGAAAGTTCTGAAGAGCCACGCCCCCTCCTCATTGGCGGGTTGGAAAAAGGGCGCCTTTCCTTGGTAGCTGGGAACATCTCAGGTGACCCTGCGCTTCTATTTGTCTGCTCACAGCCTGGGGCCCCACTAGGGTAGAGGAGAGGAGAGCCAAGAAGCTGGACAGGCTGGGGGCATCCAGGTCTTGTTTTGGGATTTTTACATGGACTTCCTCCCGCTCCTAACTTTGAGGCCTTTTATGGGCCTCTGGACCGCCCTTTCCTTTCTTCAGAACAGTATTCCATTCTGTCTCTTGATCTCAGTTTCCCCACCCCTACCAGGGAGAAGGAATCAATGCCCTTCTAGCTTTAAGCCCAAGATCAGCTGAGGTGACCCCTGAGCAGGGAGCCACTTAAAGATTTCCTTGTCTAGGTTTTTCCTGGTGGTACCAAAAAGGAAAAACAGGTCCAGAGAGGGGCAGGGGCTTGTGGAAGACTTTTCTGACCTCTGACCTCTCATTTCTGCTGGGAGAACACCCCCCTCCCTCTCTTGCATCCGTGCAGAAAACTATAATTGGGCCAGCCAGCCGTTGTATGAGTTAAGCCTCGCCAGGGCCAGGGAGACCAGGAGAGCAATGGCACCAAGTCCTCCAGCTCTAGAATGAGCCTGTGAAAGATGACAATAGTCTCCACCTGAGGATCTCCATCTTTCAGGACCTTGAGAGGCCTCCTCTCAGGGGTTCTTCTCCCTCTCCGATTCATGGGGAAGCTGAGCCCTAGGAGAAGGGCCCCCTTTAGACAGAGAAAGGTAGTTCCAGGGGTGCCCCGGAGCTCCTGGCCTTTGGTGGGCACTGGTAACGAAAACAAATCCTGGCAGAGCCCATTGACCTGGTTCCTTGAGAAATCTGGTTCCACCCTTCTCTTTGGTCACTCACTCCCAAGCTTCTCACAGAGGGACCTGGGCCAGGCAGAGCAGACCCCTGGCCCCTGGTGTGCGTGGCTGTCTGTTTCTCTTCGATGCTTTTGACATGAGGATTAGGGAGGACCCACCCAGCGAGGACAGCCATGGCTGCGTCACCTCTGTCACCTCCGCCTTAACTGAACCGAGCACCCAGTCTGAGCCCCGTGTGCCTCGCTTTGCCTGCAGCAAGAGCCAGGAAATGGGCTGACTGTGGGCTGCGGGAGCTCCTCTCCCGCCCACGGAGCCCCGGCAGCGGGGCGCAGGGAGTGGGATCTGCGCGTGGGGCAGCGGGGAAGCGGGAGGCAGTGGGTTCGAGTGCAGCCAGGTCGTGTGGCTGAGGCCTGAAGGGGGCGTTTCCCTAAAGGTGTTGGCTTCTCACACATCATTCTCAATGGGCTTTCTTTCCGTAGCCAAACTTCCAACGGCAATTCCATCCACATACACTGCGTTTCTCCCAGGGAGGTTTCCTTCCCGGTCTCCTGCCTCCAGCGCTTCGTTAGCCCAGGGTCTGGGCCCAGGTCCTGCTGCGGGGAAGCGGGGTGGGGGGCGGTTGGGGTAGAGGGTGCGGTGTTGAGGTGAAACCACGCGACTGTGCGCAGAGCGAGGCCCGGCCGGCCGCTGTCAGGCTGGCGGCGCGCAGACCCGCTCCCTCCTCGCTCCCCTCTCTCCTGGACCCAGGGTGGGGTGCTCAGGAGCTTCCGGAGGCTGAACGGAGGCGCGGAGCCGGGCTTGGCCCCGGGAGCGGGCGGTGTAAGGTTGGGCCAGGTGGCCAGGATACCAGGGCTGGTGGTGCCTCTTGGCGTTGGCAGTTCCCGGAGGCCGGTGCCCTCCCCCGGAGGCGGTGAATTACCCCCGACCCGGAAGGAGGCTTCCTCCGAGGGCAGCGCACAGTGCGGTCGGTCGGAGCTGCTCTGGCCAAAGAGGGTGGGCAGCCCACTCCGACCCGCTGTGCGAACCGGGAGTCGGAGCGATGCCCGTTCCGGGAACAGCTGGCGTTCCGTCCCACCGCCCCGCGCTCCGGGGACTCTGTCCACGCCTTCCCCCTCCCCCGGGCCTGGGAAGGAGAGCCGTTTGCGTGGGCACGTCTTCGCGGGGTGCTTTAATGGGGTCCCGTATCCTCGTTCCCACTTCCAAACGCCTCCTTCTCCCCCATCCTGCCATCCCGAGAGTGGCTCTGGAGAGACCCTTCTGAGGAAAGGCGCCCGGATTTGCTGTGTGACCTTGGACACACTCTGCATCCCGCCTCAGCCTCAGGTTCCGCATCTGTAAAATGGGGACAATTTAGCCGCAGGGCCCTTATTAGCTCAAATACTTTAAAATCTGGGTTTCCAGGCCTGCGCCCCTCAAGGCATCCTCACCCCACCTCTGTCCCCTGCCTCTCTGGTGGGAACGCAGAGTCGCCCTGGTGAAATCTAGTCACTTTCGATCCACCATGCCACCACCACCACCACCGGGTGAAGCAAAAGCGGGATCCTTAACTCCTCCCGGTCTCTCTGAGCTGGTATGAACTTTCTGCTCCAAGAAAGTGGGAGGGGGGGGTCGGTGAAGATCCAGACAGGCAGGGTTCCAGACAAAGGAGAGATAATGCCACCACCCCACCTCCCTGCACGTGAAATCTCCTGATCCCCAAGAGGCTCGCCTGAGACTGTTTCCTGCAGCTGTGCCTGCAGGGGGTGGGGACGGTCAGCGCAGGAAACTTAGCTGCGGTTCAGGGGCAGCTGGGTCTGGGACAGGAACAGAAGGTGGGCTAGAGGACTCACTCAGGGGACTGGTGTGAGAAAGGGGAGCAGAGGTAGAGAGAGAGGAGACTGAATGGCCTGCGAGTTTTCTCAGAGTCAACCTGTGCTCTGTCCTCCTTACCAGTCCAGGTCTGCCGTGGGCGCCCCAGAGCCCTGGTATTGTTGGATTTATGTTTAATGTTAGAGGGTCAATGCCTTGGAATGCACAATGGTGGGACTCGGGACCACTCCCATGAGCTGCTGGCCCAGGGGAGAGTCTGCAGTGTCTCTGGCATAGGAAAGCGCTCACAGAACCATTGCCCCCTGGGTATAGACAGCCTGCCTCATGCTTCCTTTTCAAAGAATAGCTCCTTGGATCGTGGCCCCAGGTTCTCACACCCTCTTGAGGAACTGAGACTCCTTGGTCAAAGACCCTGCCTTTCTGGACCAGGAAGGTTTTGTTATAAATTTTCCTAGACGGGGAAGGTCAGGTCTTTTCAACAGTTGAAAGCTGCAGCAAGGTACCATGCCTAGCGTGGCTTGGCAGGGACCTTGTAGATAGAATGAACCCACCCACTCGCTGGCTTCAGGGAGCCTGATTAGTTCTGGACCGCTCTGGGTTCATTCAGTCCCCAAGAGGCCCTGTGCCGGATGTGGAATTACCCCTGTGGACAGAAGGCTCCAGCTGCTCGGATAACTAGACCTTAAAGCATCAGGCAGCTCCTGGCCTGGAGCTGAAAAGAGGCTCTCAGGGATCCGTGTTTGGGCAACCCGATCCAAAGCCTCAGATAGCCTCTTCCTACAGGAGCACCCTGATGATCAACTTTAAAGGAATGTGACAATTTTTTTTTTTCACCTCAATCTCTCTGCCTTTCGGTTATCTCAGATTTAGGAGCGCCTGGGGTAAAAGGAAGGAGAGAGGTGGACAAGGAGGTAGCGGCTTAGTAAGCACTTGATACAATTATGAAATGTTTCCAGCGGCAGGAGTTTCATTAAAGACTATTCTGCCCATTTTACAGATGAAGAAACTGAGAACGGGGCAGATGTGCGCACGCGAGTCTCTTGGTGCTTAGATAGAAAGCCGGTTTTCTATTGTACTCGTGTTTTTTTTTCCCAACATCCGTTTTGTGTGTGTGTGTGTGTATGTATGTGTGTGTTTTCTGGAGACTATTTCCCCTGCCTTGGCTGCCCCCAGGCCTTCAAGGTATCTCAGGGTCCCAACGCCGCACCGCGGAGGGCAGGCGCCCTGAGGATGGTGCCAAGGAACTCTCCAGGCGCTAGGTGGGTCCCCTCCCCCTCCCTCCATCCCGGCTTCACTAGGCCTTCGCGCCGCGCGTTTGTCAATGAACGTGGCGCCGCTGCCTTGGCCCCGCCTCCCATTCTCTCCCATTGCCCGAGTCTCCGCTAATTAGGCGGAGCCTCCCGGTTGCTCAGCCAATGGAGCGGTGCCTCGGGCCAGGGCCGGCTGCCACCGCTCTGATTGGCTCGATGAAGCGTGATTGGCATGTCAGCGCCCGCCCCGCCCCCGCCCGGAGGGAGGCTGAGCCCCGGGCGGCGCTGTCCACACGCAGCGGGTCCTGAAAGCGGCTCCGGGGCGGCGCAGTGGCGCACTGTGCGCGCCGAGCAGGCGAGGGCTAGCGCCGGCGGCGGCGGCGGCGGTGGCGGCGGCGGCAGCGGCAGCGCGGGCAAAGCCGGCAGCGGCTCCATCTCAGCAGCACCGGTGGTCCCGGAGGCCGTGGCGGCGGGGACCTTCCAGCTCTCTCCTCTGTCCCTCGCCCCACGCCTGGGGCAGGCGCGGCGGCCGTCCCGGAAGAGGCAACGGAAAGACGGGAGAACGAGACCTCCGAGAGAGGGCGGCGGGGCTTCAAGAAGTGGGGCGTGAGGCGAGGAGGAGGAGGCTGTCGCTGTTGTCCCTTTTTTCCCTGGTCCCAGCGATGGGGGGGAAAGCGGGAGCCGCGGGAACTTTGAAGGCAGCGGGTCCCAGGGTATGAGGGCTGCGGGCTCGCCGGGACTGCGGCGTCTCACCCCCCACGTCAGCAGCGGAAACGTCTGCGAACCCCCCTGGGCCCCAGCAGCGCCCGAGAGGAAGTTCTTCGCAACTTCGTGGGAGACGTCGGAGAGGCGGGCAGAGAGAGGCTGAGGCGGCCAGGCGGAGCCCCCGAGCCCGGGAGAAGCGGAGAGAAGGAAGAACCCAGCGAAGGGAGACTCCAGAGGCAGCGAGGCCGCGGACCCAGCCCGGCAGCGCACGGGCTTCGCTGCCCCTTGAGTAAAACGCCAAGTGCCGTGCGCCCCGCAGGCCTCCTCCGCGCCGCTGCTCCCGGACGGAGAGGCCAGGGGCGCCAGCCGTCCCGGAGAACGGGTGCCTCCGCCGCCATGCCCCCGAGGCTGCGGGCGCCTGGGCAGCAGCTACCCCGACTCGGGTCCGGAGCCGCCGCCTGAGCCAGCCCGGGAAGGGAAGCCAAGCAGGAGCGGGGCGCCTGCCCCACTTGCAGCCGAAGAGCGCGCTCGCGCGGTTTCCCGCCTCTCCTCGGAGCAGCTCTCGGCGACCTCCGATCTCCGGCCGGCCGGGCGGCCCAGCCGTGCGTTCTGAGCCCGGCTTCCACCGTGCCTGAGCCCGGCGGCGCGGCTCCTCGGCCGCTTTGGGGCAGCCCCCTTGGCGCCGGGAGGCGGCGGCGCGGGCCGGCCTGCAGTCTGGAGCGCCCCGATGGAAATACACTGTAAGCACGACCCGTTTGCATCCATGCATAGTAAGTAGGCGGGCGGCGAGCTCGCTTCTCTCCCTCTCCGGCCCGGGGCGGGGTTGGGGGTGCCGCACTACGCGGGCAGGTGCCAAGGCCGGCAGGACCCCCGGACTTCTCTGTAAGCCGCGCGCAGTCAAGTTTGCAAAGTGCAGGGCTTTCCCCGGGGCAGGGGAGGCGGAACAAAGTGCCCGGTCGCCTGGGCCCGGAGCACCTGGCGCCGGGAGTCCCGCCTCCACCCTCGCCTAACGTAGGCAGCGAGCAGCAGCCCTTCCTGCATGCAGCCTTTCGGGGGTGGCCCTGGCAGCCACCTCTTGGGGTGTGGGGACCTGGCGAGGCCTCCGGACGGCCGGACTGGCCGGAGGGTACGAAGTTGTAGCGAAAGGTCAATCTGACTTAGTCAGCGCCCCACACCCAGACCCGGAGAGCGCCTTTTTTTTTTTTCAAACAGGGCTGGGAGGGGACATGGGACCCCAACCAGTGCCGGGGTGCTCCCAGGTGAGAAGGAGGAGGCGGAGAGAGAAGCGGGGATCTCAGTTCCAGAGTTCCAAAGGCGTCCTGGAGTGCAGTGGGATTTAAAAAACAAACAAACAAACAAAAAAACCCCACCAAAACCCCCCACAAAAACAACCAAGGAGAGGTCCCTGAGCTGAGCTTCTGTTAGAAGCCGCCCGTCCATACACAGACCTTTAAAGGCACAATCCAGTCCTCCTCTGCAGGACGCTTGCCTTATGATGACTTCTCCCCTAAATAAAATAAAATAAAATAAAATAAAATAAATGAAGAAGCAGCCAGTTAAATTAGTCACCATCCATCCAGGCGCCCCGCTTTCCAAAGACGCCGAGTGTGTACGAGACGGGAAGGGTCATTCGGGGCGCGGGCGAGGCGGGTGGCCGGCGGCTGGACCCGCCGCGGGATCTGCCAGTTGGCCCTTTTCGCCTCGCCTCCTGTGAGACGCGCTCCTCTCACGGCGAGTTAGCGCCGGATTAGATTCGGAGATTTCAAGGAAATACCAAGTGGAACGAATCGCGTTTCCCTTGTGCGCGCTGGCGGAGCTGGGCCGGAACCAGGCGCCAGGCGTGGGCGGCATCCAGCCGGTGCCCAGCTTGGGTCCCCACGGGCCGCGGGTCAGAGGGCTGCTCCCCGGGGGTGGGAGCCCTCGGCCAGCCAGCTCCTCCTCAGACAGCCCCGGATCCTGCTTCCCCGCCGTGGGTCCCCTGTTTAACAAAGGCAGCAGCGGAGACCCGGCTGCAGAGAAGGCGAGCTGCCCCGGGCGCATGTGTCCTTTTTTTTTTTTTACCGGGAGGGCCGAGTGGCCTGGCAGGCAGAGACCTGCCGGCGAGAGGGGCCGACTGCCCGCAGGTGTTTCCCTTTGTGTCAGTGTCCCCAGTCGGAGGTCATCCACCAAAGCCGCGCGCGCGGAGGTTTCTGCGCAGCGAAGCCCTTTTCTCCGGTGCCAGCCCCCAAACGATTCCTCCTCCTCTGGGGCCTGTGCCAAATCAGTTTCCAGTCCGCGGTGACCCCAGCGCCCCCCGCAGCCCTCTCCGGCGGCGCACACTTGAGCTGGGCTCGGGAGAGGCTCTGATCTCACAGAGAGAGCCAGAAAACAAACGAGTTGGGGGGTCAATACGCGGTTAGGCAAGCTCTTAGCTCAGCCAAGGAGAGACTGGGTGGGAGCAAAATGGGGAGGGCTGACCCCTGCACTTCTCTCCGTGTGTGTGTGCGTGTGTGTGTGTGTGTGTGTGTGTGTAAGGGGGTGGAGGGGGAGATCAACAGACCCTCACTGCCTCCTTCGGCACAGAGGGGTGCCCCAGAGATCTTGCACAAGCCCTTGGAGAGAGAGCATCCCTCAGATCTTGAGGGTGGAGAAGGCAGCGACTTCCAGATGTTGTTAGCCCACCGCTCCTGCAGAGGATCTGTCCCTCCGGGTCCTGGCCTTCCTTTGCCCCCAGGAGAGTGCTCCCTCCTCCCATCTTCCACTCCCCCGGAGCACGGTGGGGGCTGGGTCCCAGCCAGCCTAGCTTCCAGGGCCTGCTGGATGCTGACGGCCAAAGCTCTTTGCTTGCTCAATGTACCTACCCTCCAGGGCCTCCGTTTGTGGGTGACTGGAGGTGGGTAGTAGTGGGATGCTGTAGAGCCCTTAGAGGTCCCCAGGTTAGTAGGGGCTCAGGCCAAGTCTCATCTCCTCATCTCCCTTCTTGGCCCTGGCCAGTTTCACGCTCCTACCCTCTCCCCCACCTCCATCAGAACAGGACAGCTTTGTGTGGCAGCGATTAGATGGTGGTGTGTGTGGGGCAGGCACTGCCTGGAAATGGGCTTCAGAGTTCCCCCCCCCCCCCCCCCATTCTGGATGCATCCCTTCATCAGTGCAACCCTCCCCAGATGTTTCCCTCTCCCAGGTATGCTTACCAGGTAGCAAGCACTTTCATAACCAGTCTCCTACTTGAGATTTGTCTAAACCTTCAGTTGCACCCATTTTATAGAGTATGATATGGAGGCCAGAGAGACAAAAGGGACTGATAAGAAGTTCACAGGGGCAAACCCGGAGCTGGTTCCTGGGTCTTCAAGGATTTACAGAAGAGGAGGGTGAGGGGCTTAGGTTCCAGGAAGATGAGAGTGGAAGGCATGGGTGGGTACACACATGTGCAAGGTGCTGTGTCTGGTTGAACTATTTCTGTATCTATGGCTGGACTGTCAATGCGTGTCAGCATCTGTCTGTCATTGAGGAGCCCATTCATGAAATTTCATCCCTGCTCTTCCCTGTGTTCCTCTAGGCATGTCTTGGTGTGTCCCTTCATTCATTCCCTCAGGTACCACTAAGAGAAATGTCAGTATCTCTGTAAGTCCTGGAGTTACATCTGGGACTGAGAGAGCAGAGACCCCCTCTCTCAGACCCCAGGCCCAGGCTAGGGTGTGGACAGGGTTCCATTGGGAAGCATGTTCTTATCGGGGCCTGAGGAGCATCTGTGGGGGCTGGCCCTTCCAGACCAGAGCCACAAAGGCCCCAGGGGCATCTGCAATTCAACCATTTTTCTCGCCCCCAGCCTCCTCCTTTGAACTCTTTTCTGTCAGTTCTGTGGGGGAAGGGCTGTTTCCCTTGTATCTGTGTCTGTTTCCTGGTCTTTGCCTTGAGTTGTTTCCATCTATCTTTGTGTCATTCTCTCTGTAAATTCTACTTGACCCTGAAAAGAGTAGCTGAGTCTATGCCTGCCTCCAGCACCCTCTATGGGATGAACTCTCACTCAGCTGAAGTCCACAGGAACTAGAGGCTGGACTCATGTTCTGTCAGGAAATGCGGGGGTGAACCTAGGGTTCCAGAAAACAACTCCCCACCCCCTTCACAGAAGGACCCTGCCCTCCATTCCTCTTCACTGGGGAATCTGTCCTCCCTCATTCCTTCTGGTCTCCTTGCTTCCCTCTGTGTGCCATACTCACCTTTCTTTTCTTCACCTGTTTTGGCTAATCCATTCCATTTTCTCCTCCCCTGCCTTCCTAACTTGAAACTTCCTTTCCGATCTCTCGTTTCTTGCTGTCTGAACCCACTCTTTGCACCCTTTCCCTTAATATCTCACTTTTCCTCTTTTCTTTCCCCAGCATGCCTCCCCTCTCTCAGGCATCTGGTTTTATTTCTTTCTAATCTCTGGGTAAGTAGGAGACACTGCCTTCTCAGATCACAGTTGTAAATCACCTCCCTACCACCCTTGAAATGCTCTATAGCAGGGGTGGGGAACCTTCTATTCTGCCAAGGGCCATCTGGATTTTTATAACCTCATTTGCAGGCCATACAGAATTATAAACTTAAAAAATTAGCTTGTTATTTGGACACACATTTAATTAATTCACCCCTAAATTCTTAGCAGAGCCAGACCAAATTATTTCTCTGGCCTTATATGGCCTGGGGGCTTGACATTCCCACCCCTACTTTATAGGAGAGGACTATCTATGACAGAGGCAGAGAGAGCTAAGTGAGTTTGGGGTCTTTTCCAGAGAGATCCCAGGTGACCCTGGGTCTGGTGTCAGCTGTGGACATGTGGGTCAGACTCTGGAAAAGTATTGGTAGCCTCGTCTTTGTGGTCAGGAGGATAGGGCTTGCTGTCACTTAGAGTGTCCATGATACAAGTGGTCCCCAAAGCTCGCAAATGTCTTACAGAGCTGCTCTTGAGCTGCCCTGAGGGTTGGCATTGTGTTTTGGGCAGAAAGTTTAAATTACCAGTGGTAGAGGGAACAGGCTATTGCAGATGGGCTACAATGCCTGGACCGACAGGTTATCTTCAAAGTGTGCTGAGGCCTTTTAGCTCCCTTTTTTGTCCTTTCAGGTGAGCTTGTACCAATTTTGAATTTACTTTATTCTTAAATCCAGCCTGTTCTTGAAAGATCCATACAACCTTTTTTTTTTATTAGACGCTCCCAACCCCAGAACAAAGCTTTCTTAAGACCCTTGACAAGGGTTGGCCACAGTCTTTCGATTTTAGATGAACTAAGCAATCATATTCCTAATGGCAAATATCCTGTATGAGACGGTTTTCTTTTTCTTGTGTCTGGAGTGTTTTTAGAACAATCAAAACCAACTAAAGTTCATTTTGAAAATCAGAGAGAAATTCAGTTTAAAATTAGAATTAAGTACTGTTGTTATCTATGACATTGTATTTTTCCTTAAAATCAGCCTGAGGTTGGAAATTTGGGGAAATATATTCAATTCAGACTCTCTTGAGAAACTTCAGTGAATTGATTTGGCATTAAAAAAAAATAGGTTATGTTTTGGATCCTTTCCCTCGTCCATTTCAGATGTTGTTCATGAATCTGAACAGTAGTTGAGTGCCGGGGAGGGGGTTGAGAGCTGAGATGCGGTGGCTATTTTATGTTTCACAGTTGGTATGTGTGTGTGTGTGTGTGTGTGTGTGTGTGTCCTCCAAGATGCCCTGGCTTCCCTGGTATAGCCCAGTCCCAGGCAAGTCTCAGTTTAGTTTATTCTCCCTCCAGGCCTCCGAGCTGCCAGTGGCATTGGTAAATGCTTGGACTTAGCTTTTAATTTTGGCTTCAGTGATGTCAGTGGCTGATTGATAACTACAGGGTCAATATTGTTGCTACCCCCTGTGTTTATCGGGTTGGTGCTTCAGTTACCTTGTTTCCCTTCAGATGGACCTGGATGAAGGAAGCTTATGGGTGGGGGAGATACTTTCCCAGACTCAACCTAAAATTTGTCTCAGAGCCTTTGTAAAACCTGGGTCCAGAAGCCTTCTTTATTTCCCCTGAACCAACCGATAGCTGCTTGTTAATTGCAAAACACTCCAAAAATTTTAGGGAAACTCCTTTTTAGCAAATCGTAGTGCAATAGGGTGAAATAAATGTGATCCTCCGATCCATTTCTTTTGTGTGCTCTGAGAGGGTACAGTGGTCAAATCTGCACATCTGCCTCATCTTTTTTGTTTGCTTATTCCCCCTACCCTCAGTTTTATTGGGTATATAATTAAAGAAAGTATTTTTATTAAGGCAGTGGTTGGGTTTTGTCTTAGCACCATGCAGATATTATTAAAAAAAAAAAAAACTTAAAAAGTACGTAGTCCTTAGCAGATTGCTGATTTTTTTTTTTTTTAAATTCCTACCCCTGAGATCTAGGTTTATTGGGTTAGTCCCTTTCACGTTTGAAGATGCAGTATTTGTTAAAAGGAAGAATTTTATTTTTAAAAGTGTCTTTAAATTTGATGTATTTTAAAATATATTTTCTCCCGAGGCCTTTTCTTAGACCTCAGTATCCTGTATGTAATAAGTTGTGTCCCTACTATAGACTGAGTTCTTCACATATTCCATTGTTAAAAAAAAAGAATTGCACAGTTACCAGAATCCTGGTAACTAAAGGAAGCATAGCATGGCGATGCTTGCCCTCATTAGCCCAATTGACTGGCTGAAGATTGACAAAGGCTAAGGTTAATTTTACAAAGCAGTTTGAGGTATGAATGTAGTCTGCATGACCAGACTCCAGGCTCAAGGTGTCCAGCCTGCAGCCATTTCTGATCTGAGGGGCCCTGAATGTTCCCGGCAGGACTTCTCCTTGTAGGTGACTGGTTCTAACCACCCTGTCCCTCGCTTTCTGTTTCTCATCTGTTTCAGGACATGGAGGAGTGAATCAGCTTGGGGGAGTTTTTGTGAATGGACGGCCACTCCCGGATGTAGTCCGCCAAAGGATAGTGGAACTGGCTCACCAAGGTGTCAGGCCCTGCGACATCTCCAGGCAGCTTCGGGTCAGCCATGGTTGTGTCAGCAAAATCCTTGGCAGGTAAAGGCAGGAGCTCCAGGTTTCCCTGGATCTTTAGAATCATGAACTTAACACATGACCCAGCCGCTGTCCCATGTGCCGGTGCCACAGCGAGAATCATTGTGGCATTTCACCCACACGCACAGCACTTAAGAATTTGCAAAGCCCTTTCAAGGCCACTCAGTTCAAAGTCGTCCTGGAAAACCCCAGTGACGTGGGGATTGGGGACTCAGTCAGGAGAGATGGCATGTTTTCTGAAAGCCTGGTACATTATTCCAGACAACCCAAGAGTAAAAGGTTCTTGGGAACTTCCCCTGTACATTTTAGGTAAGCTTAGGACCTAGGCAGGGCTGGGTGGAAAATCCACAAGTTAAAATCACCACAATGACCAGAGCTCAGTTTTTCATGTTAATGTTTTCAAAAACACATTCCATTTTGACAAAGTCATCTGTCATTTTTCAGTTTTGGACTACCATCAACCTCATGTCGGGCTGCAGTATTTTTCTTCTGTGTTGTGTTTCTTGCATAACGACAGGCGTCCTAAGTATCTATTAAATTAGAGGAGGAAAAAAACAAACAAACCCCAAACAGACACCAACTCTCAAGTCTGACATTTGAAAGTTGCCACTTGACCCAGCGATTTGCTGCAGGCAAAATACTAACAATGTTGATTCTCCCAGAGGGCAGTGCAGCCTTTAGCCTTCGGTTTGATTTTCTGTGGCAAGCGAGACTCAGCACCATCCAGGGAAGCAGTTTGGAGACGAGGAAACAAACCTAGAGAGGCAAAGTGATGGGCTCAGATCTAGCCAGCCAGTCAGCACCCAGGCTGGGAAGGAAGCATAAGGATTCCCAGATCACGGGCATTTCGCCATACCCCCAAACCAAAGCCACAGGTTTGTTGCCAGCCACGTGAAGTTGTTAGAGGTTTGCCCTGACGACTAGGAGCAGTCTCCGGTTATAGCTGTTCAGTGCTCTCTCAGGAGTTCCCTCCCCGGGTCAGAGAACAACCTTTGTCCTGTAGCTCGCATTATGGTTTGAGAACAGATGCCTGGATAGGAGATAAATATTTTGAAGTATGTCAGTGATATTGTGATTTTTTGCTTGCCCTTTCCCTTCTATCTGCTGGAATTTAAAAAAAATATTCTTTCAAATGAAAGGGGAAGGACAATTGATAACCTCGGGGTGAAGGGGGGGGGCGGGCTTGCGGGAGACCAAGAGGAAGTTTGAGGCCAGAGGTCTGAAAGGAAGCCCCTTTAGGGACCTTGATTCCTGCGTTTATTCCTCATTCGCCTGCCCATCTCGGGTCACCTCAGCCATGGGCTGTGGGCATCGCTGCTGTTTAGCACTCGGTAGCAAACGAGCACCAGGCAGAGTTCAAGGAGGAAGGCAGGATATCGACCACGGTGTTCTTATTAAAAGGTGGTTTTCCTGAATAGAGAATGAGAGTGAGAGTAGAAGAAAATAGAGGAGAGGAGGCAGTGAAAAGAGAAAGAGAAAAACAAAACACCATCCAAAACAAAGCGAAAAGAGAATGGTTAATTTAAAAAAGAGAAACAGAGAAATGAAGACAAAAATAGGAGAAAGACAGGAAATATTAAGATTATCTCAGCATCAGACTCTGAGTGCCGAATGGATGGATTTTCGCTATCTTCTTGGGAAGCCTCTTTATTGTACAAAGGAGAGAGAGAGAGAGAGAGAGAGAGAGAGAGAGAGAGAGAGAGAGAGAGAGAGAGAGAGAGAAGACCCTTCCTTTGTTTTTTTTTTGCTGAGACATCTTTGCTGAGCCGACATTTTGCTTGCGATTTGAAATCTCAGGGCAAGATGCTGAGCCCCCCTCAGAGGGGACATGTTGGTGCTGGGTCCTCATATTCTGGCGCCTGGGAGCCCTCCAGATCTCCCCTCGAGACTGAAGGGGACAGGGACCTTCCCAGGCTCAGCTGGCAGCCTTTCTCGACCCAGAATAGATTTGTCACTAGGTAGAGTGGCACTCGGAAGTTATGCGCCGCTCCGGTGCCTGGCCGTTTAAGTTGTCAACAATAAATTGGAATTTCATAGCTCATTATTTTCATAACTAAGAA
>PVJN01047949.1:0-15800 GCA_004026805.1 Lasiurus borealis
GGGGGGGGGGGGGGGGGGACTTGCTCCTATGATATGAAATTAGAAAAGACAAGAGGAATGGGATCTCTGCCCCAAATCCATCCTTTCAGATTAATGCTCACTAATGGATATTAAAACACAGTGGATTAATGAAAGCCTGGTAGACCAGGCAGCCGAATAAAAGGCACTTTCTTTTGACAGCCAGGCAGTCAAAGGATGCTCAGGGATTAAAGAGCAATTCAGATTAAATTACCCTCTTCACCAGGAGTGGGAGGAGCAGGGTAAAGAGATGGCAGGTCCACGGGGGGGGGGTCATTCACTCACCCTGCAGTTTGTGGCCGTATAAATAAGGGACATGTCCCGATTTTCCATGCTGGCAGGATAACCAAACATGGGTCAGCCGGAGGCAGAGTGTGGGATGCTGGGGGTTTGGAGAAGTAGGTGCTGGGAATGATGAGGAGTTTGGATGGGGAGAAATGAGGGAGCCTGCCAGGGCTGAGTTGGCTAGAGGACCAGTGACAGGTGGTATGGGGGTGTATGATTGCAAGGTTGTGGTGGTCTTGTCCTCTTCAGTGCTAGCTTCTCTTTAGCTTCAGGCCCTGGGACAATGGAAGTCCAACCAGATTGAGTTGTCTTTATCCTCTGTACAGTGATTCATCCTTTGTACAGTGATGAGGCCGCTGAAACGGAGAGACAACGGTAGGACTGCCTACAGAGGCGGACTGCAGCCTGACCTTTGTCACTGCCTTTGACCACAGCCTCAAGGGTAACTGCCCCTCTTCCTATCACACTTGAAAGTTTATTTGGGGGGTCATCCTTTTTCTCTGCCTTCAAGAGTTAGTGGGGGTAGCCACTTCCTTAATCCAGAGAAACCAGAGTTAGTTTTATGGATAAAACTAGAGTTTCTTTTTTAAAAATAAACTTTTATTGATTTCAGAGAGGAAGGGAGAGGAAGAGAGAGATGGGAACATTAATGATGAGAGAGAATCATTGATTGGCTGCCTCCTACACCCCCTATACCTACATACCCCACACTGGGAATCAAGCCTGCAACCTGAGCATGCGCCCTGACCAGGAAGTGAACCATGACCTCCTGGTTCATAGGTCAACACTCAGCCACTGAGCCACACTGGCCCGGCAGGACTTTGAAAATGTGGGTGCCAGTATATTCTTGGACGCTACCCTAGTGGGGGGAGAGGCCTCAGCTCCATTCTCACCAGAAGAGCTCTATTTTCATCCACTTTTCATCATGAAGTTTTGAAATTAAGACTTTATTTTGAGAAGTTGAACATTCACAGTAAAATTGAGAGGAGGGGTACAGAGATTTCCCATACAACCCTGCCCACACACAGATTCTCTCTCGTCATCAACATCCCTATCAGAGCGGGGCATGGGCTACAACTAGTGGACCTTCACTGATACATCATAGTCTCCCAGAGTCCATAGTTCACGTTAGGGTTCACTCTTGGGGTTGTACATTCTATGGATTCTACAAATGTGTAATGACATGTCTCTACCATTATAGTATCACACAGAGCATTTTCACCATCCTAAAAATCCTCCGTGCTTGTTCTATTTATTGTCTTCTCCCTTCCTCTTATTGAGAATCTTCTTATAATAATAAAAAGGTAATATGCTAATTAGACCAGACGTCCTTCTGGACGACCTTCTGGACAAAGCCTGGACTGCAAGGAAAGCTCGGGTCCCGGGTGCCAGAGGGAAGCCAGTGCCAGCAGCTGGGGGAAGGAAGGCTGCTCTTGCATGAGTTCCATGGATAGGACCTCTAGTTTTATAATGATTGGATGAGTCAATTTGATTAGAAATAAAAAATGAAAACAAGCCTCTGATACTCAAATCTGAAAGCCCACAGATGCTGCAGAGGGTCTCGCTGGCTTTATGACTAGAAGCAAAATGAGTTGGACAGGAAGGTCTCTGTCATGTGCAAAGGTTGACAAATCTGGTATAGAAGCAAGTCTAGGTATATAATTAGCGTGTATCTTAGGGAAAGGGGTTATGAGGAGTCCGCATTGGGTTTAGTTTGTGTATTTGGCAGGGACTGTGTCTGACTTCAGGAGGTGGGGCTGGAGGGGCTCAGGAAACGCGGAATCAACATGCCACATGCTGGCGACTCAGTGACGGGAGGACAGGAGGCAGGAGTCTGGCCCGGCGATTGCGCCCACATATGCTTATTAGCAAGTCACTTCCCCATGAAGAGGCTCATTCAGGTGTGCACACACTCAGTATCTTTCACAGATAGCACCGAGTTCAGAGCAATGGCATCTTGAGTTTCTGAAAATGCTCTAATGTTTTATGCTCCGTTGCTGCTGTTAGGCGGAGGTGCTGAAGGGTGGAGGGGTGGGGACAGCTGTTCCAGAAGAACGAAGGGGGCGTGACATTGGGAAAGGGCCCTCTATGTCTCCTCTCCCATTGGCACTTTGCTTCGCATGCCCAGTGGTCAGTTGGACGGCGGAGTTTCGGGGAGGCCTCTTGCCCGAGAGTCTTCACGGACTCCATGACCTACACTGAGTGGCCAGATTATTATTATGATCTCTGAGCGCGTGATAATCTGGCCACTCAGTGTATATATACTGTATGCATATTAGAGGCCTGGCATGATTTCACGCCCGGGTGGGGTCCAGCCAGCCTGGCCACGGGGAGGGGACATGGGCAGTTGGCCAGCCTGCCTGCTGGTTGAACTCCTGGTGGAGGGGACAATTTGCATCTTAGCCTTTTATTCTATAGGATAGACACGGAGTGGCCAGATTGTTGTGCGTTCAGAGAGCATCATCACCTGGCCGCTCAGTGTAAACCTCCAAATGGCTCCGTCCTTCACCGAGTCCAGCAGCCCACAGCCACTGTGTGCGGGACCTGGGCGCTGCAGAGAGCGCTTTTCCGAAGAGGCCGTGGGAACCCGTGAGGCTGACCTTCGGGGCGGGCAGCCACGTGAGACACAGCAGCCCGGGACCTTCTCATGAGGGGGCAGGGCCTCCTCGACGGGAAAAGCTGAAGAAATGCTTGTTAGTTGTGGGGAAGGTGAGAGGCTTGGAAAACTGATTAGCGGAGCGGTGTGGTCAGGTGGAAATGAAGGCTCAAAAGCAGAATCCTTAATTGGGTGCTTACCTACTCGTCTGAGCTTGGATGTCAGCACTATTGCACTTCATCTCCAACCGGGTCAGACTTTAATGCTACATCATAAATTACGTAGAGGCACAACACTAACAATTAGATAATTACGGAGACCCAGGCTGTTGCAATTTAACTGGGCAAGTTCAGGGCAGACTCGGCAGGAATACTGCTTAACCCTCCCACTGCCGGCCCGTTCTCACCCAGGGACACGGGGAGGCGAGATGGCGCAGCTGGCCGGGTTTTCAAAGCGTACGGGTTAACAAGAGTTCATTCCAGTCGCTCACCGGACCAGAGAAATATTAGAGAAGTGATAATTATATCTTAGAAAGATCCAGCCTTTAAATTCATACCAGCTAACGCCCCCAGGGGGCAGGCTGGGTTCCAGCTCAACTTTACACTTAAACTTAGAAATCAAAGCTAATTTCTCCCATTAGGAGACTTTCTGTGGATGGAACGGGTGATGGTTCAGTCCCAGGTCCCTCGCGTTAATTGATGGGTCAAAGTAGGAGGTTCAGGGTCCTCCTTTCTTCTCATGCCATTTTTTTAAAATTTATTGATGATTGAAAGTGCTACAGATGTCCTTTTCCCATGACCCTCTCCACCTCACCCCCACCGAGGCCTACTGCCCGGTTATCTCTGTCCACAGTTTATCCATATATGCAAATAAGTCCTTCGGTTAATCTCCTCTCATCCCGTTACCCTCTTCCTTCTGAGATTCACCAGTCTGTTCCACGCTTCCATAACTCTGGATCCATTTTGTTCATCAGTTTCTGTTGTTCATTAGATTCCACCCAGGAGTGAGATTATGTGATACTTGTCTTTCTCTGACTGGTTGACTTTGCTTAGCATCATACTCTCCAGGTCCCTCCAAAGGGTAAGAGATCCTCCCTTTTTACTGCGTCGTGGTATTCCATTGTGTGAATGTACCACTTCTTCTTATTTTTTTAAATATATTTTATAGATTTTTCACAGAGAGGAAGGGAGAAGGATAGAGAGCTAGAAACATCAATGAGAGAGAAACATTGATCAACTGTCTCCTGCACACCTCCTACTGGGGATGTGCCTGCAACCAAGGTACATGCCCTTGACCAGAATTGAACCCGGGACCCCTCAGTTCGCAGGCTGATGGTCTATCCGCTGAGCCAAACCGGTCAGGGCCCTTTTTTTTTTTTTATCCACTCATCTACCAATGGGCATTTGGGCTGTTTCCAGATCTTAGCAATAGTAAATTGTGCCACTATGAACATAGGGGTACATCCTTTCTTTCTGATTGGTATTTAGGATTCTTAGGGTATATTCCTAGAAGTGGGATCACTGGGTTAAATGGCAGATGTTTTCATGACCTGTGTGCATCATCAAGGTGGTGCTGGTGCTTCTGTGATGTACATCATTCATTCATTCATTCATTCATTTATTCATTCATGCCTTCATGCATTCATTCATTAGCTTATTTACCAAAAAGGGGATCTTGAATACCTAGTCTGCTGGTTATGTGATATTGACATAATCAGGTAGACATTTAAATATCTTTCTGATTTCCCAGTATAACCCAAAGCCTTGTGGAGGGTTGGTCCATGTACCTGTATGTAAGTCCTTTGGTTATTTCTGGGGGAGTTTTGCCTTCACTGTCATGGGGTGAGCTTGAGAAGATGCAGAGCTACGTCTTGTTTTCCCTCTACCCCCGTAGTGCCAGGGCTGGGAGACGGACAGACAAGCCCAAGAACCTCCCTGAGGGAAGGACTCATTTTCATCTGGGAAATAAAAATAAAAATGACGGGCAGTTAAGCCAACATGTTTGGAAACTCAGACTGTCTGACAAATGAAATCCTAGGCTCACGTTCCCCAAACGATATTGAAAAGCTGAATTCTGGCTGGTAAACAGTTATCTGTTACATACCGATCTGCTTCGATCTTGTTCCGAGCAAGACACCACGCGGCCAGCCCTAGTGCCTGCAGCTGAGATGACGAAGATGGTAGAATCAGGGGGCATGAGGTTTCAGATGGTAGGACTCAGGGGGAGCTGAATCTTGAGTCCCCCTTTTTATGTGTAAGAGAGTGGGTTTCCCCCCTGAGACCTTGGGGCATGAGGGCCTAGATTGGGAGGGATATAGCTCAGGGCTCTTCTATGAGCCATGATATTTGAAGGGCTCTGAGCAGGAGAGTTACATGTTAAGCTTTGAGCAGGAGAATTGCATGCTAAGGCTTCTGTTCTATGGAGCTCGCCATTGCACGTTGGCGAGGAGATGTTTTAGGGCAGGGCATCTCAATCCTGTGTGTGTGTGTGTGTGTGTGTGTGTGTGTGTGTGTGTGTGTGTGAACGTGACCTGGGTTGAGAACCTTTGTTTTAGGGAATGAGATGACGGAATAACCTGAACCGCATGGAAGATAATGGTAGGCGTGTGGGCCAGTGGGCAGCAGGTAGAACGGGCAGATCGTGGTGAAAGGTGATTCTGAAGAGGGAGGGGACCGGAACGGGAGGCTGAGGTTCGGGATTCGGCGAATAGAAGCGCTGGGTGGTGTGACCCCTCAGTGGCCGCCGAACAGTGGTTTTCCAGGGAACGTGATCAGTTTCAGGTTGGAAGTGCTGAGTCCAAAGTGCCTGGGGGGGAGGTCGTCATAGGAGGTCTCTGATGGGAATGAGTCCAGGGCTCAGGTGAGCCTTGCAAGGCTCCAGAGTTGGGGGCCATTTGAGAGCAGCTGTCCTATAGCCAGTGACGCCCCTCTCCTCCCACTGATGGCATTGTGTGTGGAGCTGTGCATGTCGGATGCCTGAGTGTACGCGGTCCTCGCTAAACACACTCTACAGGGGTGTGTGGCCGATGCCCGAGGGAGCCTCAGCGTCCCTGGGCCACTCCCTCGGGCCGGCCACCCCCTGGAGAAAGATCGCCGTGGCTTCCCGGCTGAGGGGGGCTGGCCTCCCTGCTCCGGGCCCTGAATTGCTGCTTAAGGGACAGCTGGAAGGTCAAAGCCAGGGCTCCCGCTGTGATTTGTAATGGGGGCCGGCGTTTCTTGGGATGAAAGGTGACTTTTAAAAAGTCAGTAATTACACTTCCAGCGAAAAATGTGTCTCTGGCACGGAGCGTAACTATAGCATCCAGGGTTCCCAAGAATTCACTCCTGGCCAGGGCTTATATTAATCATAGTTTCAACGCCTGAGAACCGGTTCTCAGTCATTAACCGTCCTCTCCCCCCGCCTCACACCGTGGGCCTTGTAATCAAAAGGAAGACACACCCTTCACTATAGCAGGGCTGCCGTGCTCCGTAAAAAATTATAGTGATTACGGCGCTGGCCTCAGACCGAGCAGGGTCACGTAATGACACACCTGGTAACCTCCATTAAAGGACTGAGTTATGTTCGGCTTGTGTTTTAATTAGCCCCTGATCAACAGAGAATCAAAGGCCACTCCGCCCGGGTGGCTTTTATATTTACGGCGGCCTTCACCTGCGCTCCGGTGCAGGTTTATGCCGTGTCAAAGCGCCGAGAGTTCTAGTCCTGCCGTGCCGAGACCTGTCGCTGTCACAGGCCAGTTAGGGGCGGGGCTTCAGCACCAGCCAGATGTTTGCTGGCCGGCAGAGCTGCTGGGCTGCTTGGCGCTCGGAGATGCTGGGGACAAGTCCAGTGTCTCCCGAGAATGGGTGTGGTGGCCACACGGGGGTCACTCGAGCTTCTTTCTCGTGTGTGAAAATGGTCAGAAGAAGAATGTGTTTGTTACCTTCTGAGTGGAGACCTAAATCTTCCCCATGGTGAGAAAGGTTACAGATCCAATGAGAAAATATTAATATAGATATATACACATACACACGCATATACTGAGTGGCCAGATGATGATGATCTCTGAACACATAATAATCTGGCCACTCAATGTATATCCTATAGAATGAAGGCTAATATGCAAATTGTCCCCTCCACCCGGAGTTTGACCAGCAGGCAGGCTGGCCAACCGGCCATGTCCCCTCCCCCTGGCCAGGTTGGCTGGACCATACTATGCATGAATTCATGCACTGGGCCTCTAATACACACACATACACACACACACTCTCTCTCTCTCTCTCTCTCTCTCTCTCTCTCTCTCTCTCTCTCTGAGTGGCCAGATTATTATTCGTTCAGAGGCCCATTGCACAAAACTCATGCATGGGTAGGGTCCCTAGGCCTGGCTGGTGATCAGGGCCAATTGGAGCCTTCTTTCCCTGGCTGCCAGCTGCTGGCTGGGGCCTTCCTTTATTCCATGCTGCCCCCTAGTGGTCAGGGCACATCATAGCGGGTGACTGAACTGGTCAAACTCCAATGGGGACAATTTGCATATTAGCTTTTGATATAGATATAGATATGGATATGGATATGAATATAGATATAGATATAGATATGGATATATATATATTGATTTAAGAGAGGAGGAGAGGAGAAAGAGAAATATTGAAACATCAATGAGAGAGAAACATTGATTGGCTGCCTCTTACACACCCCCTACTGGGGATCGAGCCTGCCACCCGGACATGTGCTCTGACTGGAAATCGAATCAGTGACCTTTTGGTTCATGGGTCCACACTCGAACACTGAGCCACACCATCTGAGCGAGGAAACATTTTTATAGGAGAGGAAGTTCAGCCCACAGACAGCTGTCCCAGCTCACCTTCCCAGCTGTCAGTCATTTTGATATAAAATCTCCAGAACTTGAATGATCCCCCAGGTCTGTGGTCGGCAAACTGCAGCTCACGAGCCACATGCGGCTCTTTGGCCCCCTGAGTGTGACTCTTACCCAGAATACCACGGCCGGGGTGAGTCTATTGTGAAGAAGTGGCATTAGAAGAAGTTTATGTTTAAAAAATCTGGCTCTCCAAAGAAATGTCCACCGTTGCACTGTTGATATTTGGGTGTCTTGACTAATGAGTTGGCCGACCACGGCCCAGGTCTGATCTGGCTCCGTGACTCTCAGGGAGAAGACTCAGTAGGTGTGTACCTGCCAAGGTTATCTGAGCGTTTCACTCACTGGGCTTGAGACGTGGGTCTGGAGTGCCCCTGCTCTGTTCGGCCCTGGGAGAGCGACCGCTCGTTCCTATCTGTTCCCGGGGTAGGGGCTTGATTAAGATTTAACTCCATTTCTCTTCTCTTCCCTTCAACCACTTAAAAAAAATCCCTGTGTTCCGAAATATCCGATCCATGCAGAAAAAGGCAAAAATACTAACGTGAAGACCCTTCATTAACTTTTACCTATGCCAAGAAGTAGGAAATCAGCAGCACCCCGAAAACGGCTGTAGGGTCCCCCGCATCACTTTCCCTATTGCCCCAAAGGAACCGTTCTGCCCGCCCCACGATATATTTGTTTTGCCTCTGCCTTTGGTGAGAGTCATCGACTCATTTACTGCCGGTGGGAATTCATTGTGTCCAGTTGGAGCCCATTAGGAAGAAAGAAGTGGGTATTCCTGTATTGTCACTTGATATGCCTGGGCCAGCATTTCTATCGTGCTTGCCCCGCTGACTTGCGATTTGGCCTCTGACAAGGCCCTCAGCTTCCTTCGGACCCGTTTCCTCCTCTTGGGAAAAGGGTCATGAAGTCCTCCTGGCTCTCCGCTCCCTCTTGTGTCTCCACCCGCTGTTTGGGGCGATGGCTGGGCTGGTTATCACCCCCAATCTCACCGTTCTTTCTGGTTCTTTCTTCTTGTTCCCTCCGTGAAAGCACGTGGTCCCTGTGAGCTAGTTCCCTGACATCAGACGAGCCACACTGAGTTCTCCCTTCGGACCAGTAGCTCTCGGTGTGACGCTGGGTCTGTAGATCAGCGTGACCTGGGAACTTAGGGGTGTACTTTCCCAGGCCTCTGCCCAGGCCACCACATCAGGGACTGGGTTTGGAGTGGAGCCAGCACTCTGCATCTTAAAAAGCCACCTGGCCCTAACGGGTTTGGGTTAGTGGATAGAGCATTGGCCTGCCAACTGAAGGGTCCCAGGTTCGATTCCAGCCAAGGGCACATGCTCAGGTTGTGGGCTGGATCTCCAGCGTTGGGTGTGCAGGAGGTGGCCGAGCAATGATTCTCTGTCATCATTGATGTTTCTATCTCTCTCTCCCTCTCTCTTCCTCTCAGAAATCTATAAAAATATATTTAAAAAAGTAAAAAAGCCATCTGGGGACTTGTGATGCCCTCAAGTTTGGAAACCACTGCTAGTCTCCTCTCCTGACCCACTTCCTCCTCAGCGTCCACTCAGCAGAGGCGCTGGTGGGAAATGTGTTCATTGGTTCATTATCCAGGCATCCGCCCCGCACTTGCTGGGCCCCTGCTTCCTTCTGGGAAACGGGGGCATGAGTACCGGGATCTGGTCAGAGAACATTCCGCCCAGGGCTGAGCCTTGGCCTCAAACACGTGTTGGATGGCATGCCCCTACACGAGAGCCACTTAGTGCTGGCAGTTTGGTAGTTCCCCCTCAAATGTGTGAGGGCACAGTTCAATACTTGTGAAGCCCAGTGATGGGGACAGAGCAGACAGCCATTAGAAATGTGTTGGATTTCTGAAGGAATGGCTAGCTTTTTGTTACATTTTTGTTCTGTATTTCCTCCCCTCGCCATGCATTCATTGAGCCTCTGGAGAGGGCTTGCAGGCCACCTGAACGGTTTGATTCCAGTTAATGTGAGTGTGGCCTGGCAAGTGGTATATTTTTTATTTTTTGAGTGAACTAGAATAAAACGTAGTGAGGCACGAGACAGGAGTAAGATCATAAATGACTTTCTGCTGTTTGGAGCCCATTCTCTTCTGGAATTTGTTTGCATGGACTAGAGCAGGGGGTAGGAGATTGGTCTCCCTCTGTCCTCTGGGTGTACTTTTTGCACTTGAACTCTTCCTCAGCCACAGCGATCTCTGCCTCTGCTGTCCTCAGAATCGGCTGTGTACAGGAAGCCGGGTTGTTGGGCTGTGTACAGGAAGCCATGTTGTTGGGCTGTGTACAGGAAGCGGAATGGTTGGACTAGACCAGTGGTTTCCAACGTGTGGCACATACCCCACAGGGGGGGCAATTTGATTTTAAGGGAGGCAATTGAGAATGAGTGTTTAACAGTGGATTTTTTTGCATTTCTTCTGGTTTAGGGGCCTCATATATAGTCTATGAATATACACTGAGTGGCCAGATTATTATGATCTCTGAACACATAATAATCTGGCCACTCAGAGAGAGAGAGTGTGTGTATGTGTGTGTGTGTGTGTGTGTGTGTGTGTGTGTGTGTGTGTTTGACTTCCTGTACACAGCTCAACAATTCATACACCAGGCCTCAAATATATATACATATATATATTTGAGGCCTGGTGCATGAATTTATGCATGGGTAGGGTCCGGCCAGCCTGCCCAGGGGGAGGGGACATGGGCAGTTGGCTGGCCTGCCTGCAGGTGGAACTCCTGGCCAAGGGGACAATTTGCATATTAGCCTTTTATTCTATAGGATATACATTGAGTGGCCAGATTATTATGGGTTCAGAGATCATCATCACCTGCCCACTCAGTGTATATTGTGACATAATTATGTATTTAAGCTCTCTATGTTATGTTTTGAAGCTTTATGTGCTACTTTTTCATATCACTTCCTGTTATTATTATTTTTAACCATTTTTTTTTAGTGATCTCTTCCTCAGCTCTTCACCTGTCCTTTCGTTCTTTTATTTTCCTCCCTCATGGAGGCCATGTTCTTTGGAAGCTTGTTTAGACCAAGTTCATGGCTTTTGAGGCTTCCTCCACGTGAATAGGAGCTCACTTTTTGAATAGTAAGAATGATAGGTCATGGGGGGGGGTGGTTAGGGAGGCATCAGAATGTTAGAGGTGCTGAGGTGGGGTGTGGCCAAAGAGAGGTTGGGCTAGACACTGGGGAAGAACAGTCAGGTCCATCCAAGCTTCCGGGTGACCTCTTTTTGCAGTAAATCACATGCCCTAGGTCAGTGGTCGGCAAACTGCGGCTCGCGAGCCACATGTGGCTCTTTGGCTCTTTGAGTTTTTAGCGAAGGTCAGCTTAGGGGTACCCTAATTAAGTTAATAACAATGTACTTACCTATACAGTTAAAGTTTTAAAAAAATTGGCTCTCAAAAGAAATGTCAATCGTTGTACTGTTGACATTTGGCTCTGTTGACTAAGGAGTTTGCCGACCATTGCCCTAGTGGAACTGCCTGAGATGCAGATGTCAAGTTCATTAGGGGGGATTTGATGTGCGTCCATGTTGAAAGCACCGGCTGTCCCAGGACAAGAGGGTAAAGTGGTGGCATGTCATTCTTGGTGGATTTGCCCTCAGAAAGCTCAGCGTTTGCCTCCCTTTCATAGAACCCCAAGGCCGTAATTCACTGTTGTTGTTTTTTAAATTCTACCTTCTGCATTTTAAAAAAGATGCCATCACCACTATGCTTATTTTAGCCAGTTTCTTTTTGAAAAGAGGAAAATCAATATTCTCCCTTGCATGGCTGCTGTCCTGGGGGATGAACTGCAGGAATCTCGGTTAAATTGCTGCCCGTCTGTCTGTGGGATGGGGAAGGTCAGTGTTTTTCTAGAAACTAAGGCTCTCTGCTTGCCCCTCGGGAGACAGGAGGCTGGCTGCAGCTTGGAAAACCGCCGGCAGAATTCAGCTCAGGGCGGAATTAGCCTCCTCCCGACGTCTCTCTCTTCTCCCTCTCACACTCCCGGTGTGGAAGGGGGCTTTGGTCCACATCAGCTGTTTCTCCCACAGAACTGCCCCCAAGGACGGCCCCAGCCCCTCAACTTAGCCATGGAGGAGGCCCTTCCCGAGGCCGGCCCCGGAGAGGTCCGATCGCACCTGCTGCCCGAGCAGTCAGGAGAGGCTGGGTTGGGCCGAGGTCACAAAACTCTGGACTCACTGACCTGCAACCGCCAGCTTCATCCTGCTCACACCCCGTGTCCTCTGCTATCAACAGACGCCTCTGCACATTGGAAGGAGACGGCACCCCAACACTAGCCCTCACGACACCTGCCATGGTGGAGGTGGGGCGAGGTGGGCAGTGCCTCATTGGTAAAACTTGGCCTGAGGAAACCCACAGACATCAGCTGCCATTTCATTGGTCAGAAGGAGGCTGATGACCTATCTCCTCAGTGACCTGAGGAGGAGGTAACAGTGTTTGTGAGCAGCCTGTGTGACCCCATGGCATGGAGTCCAATAAACGGAACGCTGGAAAGGACCTACGAGGCCATATGCTCTGGGATTCTTCCTCAGGGAAACATCCGTTATGCGGTTCATGGACCCTCCCTGTGCTCATCCTGGCAGGAGCATGGCTGGGAGGGGCCCTCGCCAGGAGGCCAGCGTGTTGTGGGCAGTCTTTGTGCATGTGGTTTAAGCCTCTGACAGCCTGAGTGGGGCTTGGTCTCCGCCTCTGTGTTTGGTTATGATGTCATAGCTCATGTGAGTGGCTGACTCTGTTTCCCCTTCTGGACAAGTGAGAATATTATTAATCCTTTAAAAAGTTGAACTGAGGATTCTATGAAGTGAAATAAGCTCTACAGAGCCCCTGATATGGTTGGCATATAATAAAAACACCAAAATCTCGTTCCCTTCCTCTTCTCCTGTAGGATTGAGTGTGAAAATGGACAGAAAAGTGATTATACATGTTAAAAAAAAACAGTCTAGCAGCACAATTTAAAAAGGTAGCAGTATTTGAGCAGAAGTGATGGTGAAGTTTTTCGAGTCCAGTGGCAAAGATGAGTACTTAACCAGTTGTTCAAATCACATCAGACATTTAAAAACTAGAGGCCCGGCGCACAAAATTTGTGAATGGGTGGGGTCCCTAGGCCTAGCCAGCGATCAGGACTGATCTGCAGGGTGAAAGGCAGGGTACTCGGAGGGCCCCCACTTGCAGCCACCCTGGCTGGCTTGGCACCACCTGCCCGCTGACCCTCCCACCCCCTCTGCTGCCTTTCAGGGCCTGCAGGCTAGGGACAGCGTATGCATTGAGCATTTGCCCTCTGGTGGTCAGTGTGCATCATAGCAGCCAGTCATTCTGCCATTCATTTGATTTGCATATTAGGGTTTTATATAGATGGATATTTATCTTTCCTATATCTTCAATTTGTTGCCTGGAATGCATCCATTTCCCTACCCTTTACTCTAAATCAGTGATCGGCAAACTCATTAGTCAACAGAGCCAAATAACAACAGGACAACGATGGAAATTCCTTTTGAGAGCCACATTTTTTAAACTTCAACTTCTTCAAATGCCACTTCTTCAAAATAGACTCGCCCAGGCCATGGTATTTTGTGGAAGAGCCACACTCAAGGGGCCAAAGAGCCGCATGTGGTTTGCAAGCCACAGTTTGCTAGCCATTACTCTAAACTATTCTTCCTATTTTAGTTTCTCCAGTGTTCAATTACAAAGTAGCCTGGGTTTACCCAGATTTTGGTGTTCAGCACATGGCATTGTCTACAGCTTTACATCCCTGGGGGCTATTTTTGAGTACCATTGTGTGCATGCTTGTCTTTTTAAATGAATGGATGGGTAACTTATGGGAAGTGTCTGTCACTGTCCGTAGCCCTTAGTAAGTAGTAAGTCCTTGGCATACAGCCACTGGTCTCCTTTCCCCTTGGGTAGCCTTGGAGGACACCGGACCGTCAGTTTTATGGTTTAAGTTCAATATGCTAAACAAAATTTAGAAATGTGTTGCTTGTCAATGTCCTTCCTAAAATATTACCATCATTTCGGACAAATGGCAAAGAGGACATCTGGCTATGTCGTGTGAGTTATGATGATCTAGTAAAGCAATGGCTACTTGAAGAATGGCTAAAGGCATTCAGGAACAGTGGGTAAGCAGAAACTTCAACAGGGTCACGAGAATGCCACATGGAGAAGGGGCAAACTCCTTTCTGAATTTTAGAGAGAATGGAGGTTGATTTAAAGAGTGCCTCCCTCCAGAAATACCGGTTGAAGGATGCAATGCTTTACAACTTCCTAAAGTAATTGGACAATGAATCTGGAGCACTCCACTGAATCACCACTCTGACAACAACAAAACAAAACAGAAGATGCAAATGCAGTTCAATGAGTTACCTCATACTGTACTAGAGGCCCGGTGTACGAAATTTGTGCTTTTTGTGGTGGGTCCCCTAGCCCAGCCTGTGCCCTCTCGCAGTCTGGGACTCCTCATTCTTTACCACCCACCTGCTGGCTCCTTACCACTTGGCTAGCTGCTCCACTGCGCTCACCAGCCATGAGCCCAGCTTCTGGCTGAGCAACACACCCCCGTAGGAGTGCACTGACCACTAGGGGCGGTTCCTGCATTGGGCATCTGCCCCCCTGGTGGTCAGTGCGCATCATAGCAACCGGTTGGTCTGGTCATTTCATGGTACTGGCTTCTTAGGCTTTTATTATATAGATTGTCAACCCTGGGCAATACGTTATGAACGACATCTCACATTTTCCAGATGAGATGCCTGGGCCCAGAGAGGCCACACACGTTCAGATTTGGAAAGAGGGATTTAGGCCTCCGTTCAGATGCTCTCGATCACTCACGTTCCCTCTGAGGCTGGCTGAGGACTTGGGGGCCAGCGTAGGAGCTCACGGGAGAGTGATTTCCTCTGGGGATGACCCCGGGCTGGTCAGACTTCCTTGCCTCTGGTGGTCAGGTCAGGAAGGTGGGCTCCGAGGTCACACAGGAGGTACAGCGCCTCCTGAGGTCACCTCTGGGCCTTCTGGTTCACCTTGGTGATCTGCTTCAGCTCGAGGCTGTCTTGCTCATTCAGATTCACAACCATCTCAGATCTGGGATTTGGATCAAGGAGATCAAGAACAATGTTCTTTTTTAAAATAATACATTTTATTGATTTTTTACAGAGAGGAAGGGAAAGGGAGTCAGAAACATGGATGAGAGAAAAACATCAACCAGCTGCCTCCTGCATTCCTCCCACTGGGGATGTGCTGGCAAACAAGGCACAAGCCCTTGACTGGAATCGAACCTGGGACCTTTCAGTCTGCAGGCTGATACTCTATCCACTGAGCCAAACAGGTTTTGGTAAGAACCAATGTTCTTAAATTCTTGGGCCAATTGGTTTTAAAAGGCAGGAAAGAGCCTGCTCTGAGTGTTCTTGTGTTAAACCGGTGTTATAAAGATTGAATATCGCCAAGAGGTCAGGGTTCGATTCCCACTCAGAGCACATGATGAGAGAGGATCACTGATCAGCTGCCTCCTGCACTCCTCACACTGGGGATTGAGCCCGAAACCCGGGTATGTGGCCGGACTGGGAATCGAACCATGACCTCCTGGTTCATATCTCAACCACTGAGCCACGCCAGCCGGGCAGGGGGCGTTTCTTTCGGTCACGTTTAATTCTGCTTCTGTTGCCCTGACCCAGACAGTATGGGAGTGCACGTCAGCATTGAAGGCTGGCTTCTCCTCCTTCTGCAATATGGGAGGCTGGCTTTCAGTGCAGGGCTAGCTCACCTACCTCGCTGGCCCTGGTTCTCTCCTGGCGAAGCATTCACTTGGTATCAGAGTTCCCTTGTGTCAGCTTGGAAGTAATGTTGCTTCCACTAACCGTGACTTTGAGCAGGAAAGTCACAGTGCTTGAGGAGGTCACGGACCCAGCACCCTCTGTCTCCCGCGTCTTCCTCTCCTTCTGCTCCTGAGTTTCTCCCTCTCAGGACAGCTGCTTCTGACCTCTCTCTCCTCCCGTTGTCTTTTGTGCCTGCTGGGGCAGATGGAACCTTCCACTGTGTGTGTGTGTGTGTGTGT
>PVJN01047950.1:0-15800 GCA_004026805.1 Lasiurus borealis
AGCCCAGCACGCTGACGCGGCTGCCGGTGAGCGGGCGGGGGCCGCGGAGACCCCGGGCTGGCGGGGCGCCCCTTCCGCCCCCCCCACCCCTTCCTCCCGGGAGCCTGCGACCTCCCCGCGCCCCGCCGTCTGCCCGGTCCCGGCAGCCCCGGAGCCACCGGGGGCCCGACACGCCCAGGCGGTGACCCGGCGCCGCGGCGGGGCCGAAGGTCCCAGCGACACGCCCCGGGGAGCGCCGGCCCCCGCCTGCCGGCCGCCCGCCCGCGAGGTGTCTGTCCGCCGGGCCCGCCGGCACCGGCGCAGGCGGAACGGGCGGCCCGGGGAGCATCCGCCCGTGACCTCGGCTCCGCGTCCCCATCCGCGGGATCCCCCCCGCACCCCCCGGGTCAGCTGCTGCCGCGGGATGCGCTTCCGGGGGAAGGAGGGGACCGCCAGCCGCAGAGGCCACGCGGCGGCATTTGCTGGTCCATTTGATGGACACATTCTTGGAAATTATTAAACCTCTTCTCCTGGGGCAGCGGTTCTCAACCTGTGGTTCGCGACCCCCTTGGGGGCTAAACGACCCTTTCACAGGGGTCGCCTAAGACCAGCGGAAAACACCTATTTCCCATGGTCTTAGGAACCAACACACCGCTCCTCGGTGTCGCAAAGTGTAGCCATGTAGTTTACTGTTGTCATAGGAAGACTGTTACCCAGGCTACACCACGATTCAAGACAAAATTTCATTTATTTGTCATTAGAAATAAGTATTTCACCATATATAATTACATATTGTTTTTGTGATGAATCACGATGCTTTAATGATGTTCAATTTGTAACAACGAAAATGCATCCTGCCTATCAGATATTTACATGACAGTTCATCACAGTAGCAAGATGACAACGATGAAGTAGCAACGGAAATAATGTTATGGTTGGGGGTCACCACCCGATGAGGAGCTGCCTTAAAGGGTCGTGGCCTTAGGAAGGTTGAGAACCACTGTCTAATGGGCTGTTTACACGTCCCTCTGACGTCTATCAGGAATTTACTCCGCCCTCCCCGCTGGTTTACACCCCCATCCCCGGTTCACACTCCACCCCCACCCCCAGCAGGTCCTTTGAAACAACTGAGTAGGTTTTACAGAGGCACTCAGGGGAGACCGGCTTACCCTTGGATGTGACCCAGAGATAAAAGCAGGAGTTTGCTGAGAAAGTTCATTTTGAAGAATAAATCATTTCCCTAGGTAATAAACCCAAATGGTATGGCGGAATAGCCGTGGAAAGAAATGAAAAAAAAAAAAAAAAAAAACACTGGTTATTTTGCTTGAAAAACGGCTGGTTTCAGTGCATCAAAAATGAAGTGTTCAGTGTGGATGGTCTCCCGGTGGCAGGAAAATACCTTCCGAATGACAGTGTTGGGGGAAAAGCGTAACTTTATTTTCGTTTTCAATAACATGTGGAATTGCTAGTGTAGGCACTTATAGCTATTAAAAGAAACTGAGTTGTTTTTATTTTTATGTCATTCTTAGTGTGCTAGGGTATCTGGTATAACAAGTCTGTGGATTTGTAATTTATCCTGATAGACTTGATTAAGACACTGTTTGGTTGACGTCAGGTTTCCTACTTATGATGATGATCATTTTTCTCATTTGTTATCGGAAAACAGTTTTCCATCACTCCCCCCTTTCACCTGCCGGCCACCTTCCTCTGTTTCAGATCGACGTGCAGCTCTATATCTTGTCCTTTCTCTCACCTCACGACCTGTGTCAGTTGGGAAGTACAAGCCATTACTGGCACGAAACGGTCCGAGATCCCATTCTGTGGAGGTACTTTCTGTTGCGGGACCTTCCTTCGTGGTCCTCTGTGGACTGGAAGTCTCTTCCGGATCTGGACGTCCTAAAGAAACCTGTCTCTGAGGTCACTGGCGGTGCACTTTTTGACTACATGGCCGTGTAAGTATCTAGTTTTCTGAATTAAAGAGAAGGTATTAGATGCAACTATATTACAAGCCAATAGTCCCACTACTAACTATTTCCATAGATGTTGGGTCCTAGTGTCCTTTGGTGAAAACTGGGGTTAAGTTAAATGACTTCCTTCATTTTGTTACTTCCCTGGGATGCCTGACCAGAGTATCTGGGTAAATAAATATACATAGTTCCTATGGCAAGAAGTGAAACTCTTCTTTAAATTTTCATTATCTTTAGAACACTTGTCAGTTTGTTCTATAGTAAATATTTTCCATATCCAGAGGTCAGAAAGCAGTTCTTTGGCAAGGAGAACACCATTCTCAAGGTTTGGGGCAATACGATTTTCTTACTAACCCAAAGCTTGGACATTTTGGGATATAATGTAGATGGAAGAATTAATGTTATTGAGCAACTGGTCCCACAGCCAACCTAGCATCAAGTGTATCTGATGCTGTGAGACCAAACTTTCCCTCGGGATAGGAATCATCATAGTAACTCTCTTTGGTGAGCAAATAAAATGGTTTCTGACTCTTACAATCCCAGGTTGATTGTTGTTGTTCAAGTATTGCAGTTGAAAAAACTGAACTTTAGACTTTAAGTAGCTTATATAACTAATTAAAGTAGTAAGGCTTGGCCTGACCTGTCTAGCTTCAAATTTGATTTTTTTCCTTCTTGAATTATAGGTTCCTACATAAACAGGATTATCTTATTAAGTTAGTCATTGTCTTAACCAGCTTGCTTCAGTTAAAGGGCTTTAGGTTTTATTTTGATTGGGTAACTTGATTTTCATTGTCAATAACATGTGGAATTGCTAGTTTAGACAATTACAGCTATTAAAAGAAACTGAGTTGTGTTTATTTTTATGTCATTCTTAGTTTGCTAGGGTGTCTGTAAGGAACATTTGAGCCTCCCTTTATATTTAACACTTACTGAACTGTTACATTGGAGGCTGTTAATAAGAGTACGGAAGAAAGTGGGTTATATATTTTTTAAGCTGTAGGAACATTTATGCTGACTGTCTTCAGTGCAGTGTTTCTCAGTCTTGGTTCTGTTGACATTTTGGACCGGATGTTCTGGGAACTGTCCATGTTTTGAGGCACTTCTGGCTTCCACCCACTAGATGTCAGCAGTACCACCTCACTACCCCCTGCAGTGATAATAGAAATGTTTCCAGTCCTTGCCTAATGTTCCCTGGAGCTGGGGGTGGGAGGTGAGGGTGGGGGCGCAGGGGTATGTGTTTGGTGGAGGGTGGGGGGATGAGTAGCAAAATCTCCCCCAGTGGATCACTGCTCTATGCAGTGAATTTTAACCATTGAAACAAGTGTTAGACCAAATGGTCCATGAGAGACTGACGCTAAGTGAAAGATTAGAAAGTAAGTGATGATTCCTGCAGAAGATTTTTCTCAGTTTCTGGACCCATAGCACCTCATGTTTTGTCCTGTCATGGCGCTTGGCATATATATTATAATGGGGTCTGTCCCCCACTGCCCTCCTTGAGAATTGGAACTATATAGTCACTGTATCCTTGTATCTAGCAAATTCTCAAAAAATGATACATTGTTGAGCAAATAACTGGCTAAGTTTTTCCTGTATTAATTTTCTAATTGTGACAATTTCATATAGCTATAAAATGTGCTGTCCGTATACAAGAAGATCCTCGAAAGCTAGCCGTCCCATGTATGGAGCAGTGACGTCATTTTTACACTCACTGATCATTCAGAATGAACCCCGATTCGCTATGTTTGGACCAGGTTTGGAAGAGCTGAATACATCTCTGGTGTTGAGCTTGATGTCTTCTGAGGAGCTTTGCCCAACAGCTGGTTTGCCTCAGAGGCAAATTGATGGTAATTTTCCTGTTAATCTAAGTACCTGATGAGTTAACACTGAGTTTGAAGCTAATGTTAACTAGAAAGAACTTTATTTTTTAATCAACTATTTGATGTGATAAAATATAGCAATGATTTTTAACTGGTGTGATGTCAGAGTCACACTGGTGTGTCACAAGAATTTTTAAAACATGCAATATCGGACCCTGTAGTCTGGGACTATACTGACCTCTTTTCCCTTAGAATGTCAAATAAAATAATGACAACAGCCAACATAATCGTAGTCTCCTGGTGTGAATGAATCAGAATTATACCTATTTTTTTTGTCAGATCAGCAAACAATATGTGTTTGGTTGGTGCAGAATTTTAATAATTACTTTATATGTGCCATCACATAAAAAAGGTTGAAAATCACTGAAATACAGTAATTTGGTTAATTAGAGCCCCAGGTGCCAATGGGCTAAAAGAATGTATTTTTTAAGAGGGAAGCTTCCTCTTGTTTCCTAAAGTTTATGCAATCCAGAATATAAGATTATGTGAAAGTAAATTAAGTAGCCAAGGTGTTATATTTATACAATATTTACTATATTTTAAAAGAATGTTAACAGCAAAAACCATTTGGCTCCTATCTGCTATGTGCAAAATGCTTTCATATACTGTATATTGAAATTTCAAAAATGCTTAATTTTCACCTTCCCCTTCTTTCTCTGAAAAAAAAAGAAAAAACAGAACCCAACAGTAACCATTAGTTAGTTGGTAAACAGAATGTATAATAAATTCTAAATGATAATATAATTTAGCTTTACTTTTCATTTATTGAGAGCATCTATTAGATGCTAAAGATGCAGAGATTTCAAACCATATTAAAAATCTTTGTCCTGAAGATATTTGGTCTAGGCTGGACAAAGACAAATGCACAGGTGATTTGAATATGATGCAATTAGTTCCTGGGTAGAAAATTTAGGGTCAAAGAAGGCACCACATTGAATAAGATGCCTCACATGGTCATTAAGATGAGTAGGAGTAGGCATTCAGAAAAAGACAGAGTAGCCTTAACCGGTTTGGCTCAGTGGATAGAGTGTCGGCCTGCGGACTGAAAGGTCCCAGGTTCGATTCCAGTCAAGGATATGTACCTTGGTTGTGGGCACATCCCCAGTAGGGGGCATGTAGGAGGAAGCTGATCAATGTTTCTCTCTCTTCAATGTTTCTAACTCTGTCCCTCTCCCTTCCTCTCTGTAAAAAATAAATTACATATATATATATATATATACATATATATATATATATATGTAAAATATTCTAAGCAGTGAGAACTACATTTCTAAAAGCACAACACCCTGGGTGTGTATGGCACATTTGAAGTATCTCTGTGTGTGTATAGTTGAGAAGATACTTGTGTGTCATGCTTAAGCATTTGGAAGCTCTTGAAGGATTTTAAGCAGAGGAGATGGTCAAGATTGCATTTAGTAAGCTCAGTCTGGCTCCTAAGTGGAAAATTGATTAGGAGGGGTTAT
Source organism: Lasiurus borealis (assembly GCA_004026805.1). Lineage (NCBI taxonomy): Eukaryota > Metazoa > Chordata > Mammalia > Chiroptera > Vespertilionidae > Lasiurus > Lasiurus borealis. The sequence continues at coordinate 5,287 of PVJN01047950.1, forward strand.
AAAGACATGGAGATACATTAAGAAACCATTAATCCTATATAATAAAAGGCTAATATGCAAATTGTACCCTCGACCAGGAATTCAACTGGAAGCTTGACTAGGGGCCAGCTGACCAACTGTCCATGGCCCCTTCCCCTGGCCGGCCTGGCCCAATTGGCCCGGACCAGGGTGGGCTGGCCAGATCCCACCCATGCATGAATTCGTGCACTGGGCCTGGAGTATTGTGATAAAAGTATGAAGGATATAGAATTAACTGAATATGTAGAGATAGATGTCTCCTATACCAGTAAGTAATCCATTTGTAGCTCCATTAGGGCAGAAATCTCGTCAGCTTTTTCTTTGCTCGATCTGAGGTGTCAGGCACATAGTAGGCACTCAATATATATTTGATGCATGAATGAACAAGTGACTTTGTGGATTACTTTAAGCATCCAGATCTCAAGAACAAATTCTGGGCTAGAAATCAAGATCTGACAATCACGGAGTCCATGTGGACTTTGAAGTTTCTGAGGATGGAGAGGAAGATTGTGAACCAGGTGCTGGCATCTTCAGTGAATGTTTGGAGGAAGGGATTATCCAAAGGAAGTTTATAAATTACAAGGTCGAGGGAGGAGAGAGGGGACCATAGCTGCATGCTGTGTGGGTCTCCAAGAGATGGGATTTTTCAAGAGGGTTGGTGGGTAATGGTTAAGACACGGCATTGGGGAGCAAAGAGAACATCGATCCTACCTACCTCTTTACCCTGCGAGAATAAGCAGCCTTATTACATGAGGGTCCACAGTGAGAGAATCGGCACCGAGGGGCAGGCTCATTTCAGATAAAGCCATGAGGTAGAAGGGACGGCTCACGAAGAGGTTGGGATATGGGGAAACTTGTTGATGATGAAATGGCCATTTCATTCTCAAGATACCAGCTAGAGTGATTGTTTGAAAATGCCAATTTAAGTACAGTGGTACCTCGAGATACGAGTGCCCTAACATACGAGATTTTTGAGATATGAGCTGAGCCGTCGAGCGAGCGATTTTTGCTTTGAAATACGAGCAACAATTGAGATAGAGTAATCGCGAGAATCGGCTGGCTGCACAGGACCCACCAGTTTACCGAGACTCGAGCATCTCATAGTTTTCCACGCCTCAAGGTTACAGAACGAATTAAACCCGTATCTTGAGGTACCACTGTATGCCTCAAATCCTGCAAGATCAGGGAAGACAAGAAGGGGAGGGGTCATTGGCAAGGTGGTGTGTTCAGAACAGCCTAGAGGTCATATTGGGCTGAGGGTAGAATTATTAAGAGGGAAATCTCGAAGTTTCTGATGAAAACAAAGATCATGTTGATCTCTGAGGTTGGGGGTTGTGCACCAGGCCTAGTGGCCAGAGGACTCAAGTCATTTGGCTTGGGATGCTTACAGTGCCAGCCATCAAGATCTCTGTATGTGGTTGATATCAGAAGGTGTGGCATGGCTCAACTTATTTGGATAACTATATTGGTTATAAAGCAGGGGGAGTAGACCAGATTATGTTAATGTTTTCTTTGTCTGAAGGGAGTGGCTTTGAAGGGAAGAGATATAATTATTTAGGCTTTTTAAAAATTTTTTATTTTTTAGAGGGAGAGGAAGAGAGAAGGAGAGAAACATTGATGATAGAGACACATTGATTGGCTGCCTCTTATATGCTTCCTACATGGGATAGAGCCTAAAACCCTAGTATGTGCCCTCACTGTGAATTAAACTCTGACCTCCTGGTTCATAGGTTGACACTCAACCACTGAGTCACACTGGCTAGATACTAGGCATGAAGTAATCTCTCCACTTGCTGTTGGAAGAATGATAGTAAAGGGCAAAAGTGGATGTCGGACACTGTTTAGAAGTGATTGCACAAGTCCAAGTGAGAGATGATAGCAACTTAAACTAAAAGGTGGAAGTGACGCCAAACTGGTTTGGCTCAGTGGATAGAGTGTTGGCCTGCGGACTGAAAGGTTCTGGGTTCGATTCTGGTTAAGGGCATGTACCTTGGTTGCGGGCACATCCCCAGTGGGTGGTGTGCAGGAGACAGCTGATCGATGTCTCTCTCATCGATGTTTCTGACTCTCTATCCCTCTCCCTTCCTCTCTGTAAAAATATCAATAAAATATATATATTTTTAAATAAAATAAAAGGTGAGAGTGAGGATGGAGAGGGTGGACAAAATCTAAGAGGACATTTATATAACAAAAGGAAGTGGTGCCCTGGGAAAAGAGACTGCCCTTTCTAAGAAGCAGGAGGGAAAATGAGTCCCTGCGTGTTAACAGCCAGAAGAAGGAAGAGGTTTAGAAAGAAGGACAAATAATGAAGTTGGATGATTCGGATATGAAGTTGAAGAAGCTAGTACTTTTAGCACCTGCTGTCACATTAAACGCCCAGTCAGTCCCCAGTGACAGACACTATACTTTCCGTCCAGAAGACAAAACAGACTGGGCGCTTAATGTGCTGTTTACCAGTCATTCTAATAGTTTTACATATGTGGTCTTGTTTAATGCTTACAATAATCCTAAAATGTATTCTTTCTGCACTTCCATAACAAAACTGAGGCTCACAGAAACATGGCTATCAATAGCAAAGTCAAGATTCTAAAGTCTAATCCCAAAATTTAGTATCTGTCATGTTTTTTCAATTTTTTAAGTTGCCATTGATGACTCCTCATCAATTTAAAAACAGCTTTTTGTGGGGAGGGTGGAGCCATTTCACTGAATGTACTAGTATACATGGAGTGTAAACAAATGAGAAACATAAAAATATGAAAATGAGTCTTAGTCTTGATTGAGGATAAATAGTAGTAGCTGTTAAGATCCAACTGCTGCTGATATGATGATAAAGTTAATGAAGACAGTGATGATATGAAAAGGAATTTATAAGCCTAGCAGTTCTTTTTTTAAAATATATTTTTATTGATTTCAGAGAGGAAGGGTGAGGGGGAGAGAGAGAGAGAGAAACATCAGTGATGACAGAGAATCATGGGTGGGCTGTCTCCTGGACACACTACTGGGGATCAAGCCCCAACCCGGGCATGTGCCCTGACCGGGAATTGAACCAGGACCTCCTGGTTCATAGGTGGACGCTCAACCACTGAGCCACATCAACCTGGCAAGCCTAGCAGTTCTTTGTCTATGTTTTTATTACTAAGTGAATGGAAATGGCAAACGGCATCTTTTTCAACACGAACATTTCATTTTAATTCAAAGCTATATCTAAGTTGTAAAATTTTTAAAATTTTGGGTAATGTTTTTCAATATGATCTTTTGCTGTCTTTATCAATGACTTTTTCTGATAACTAATTTTTCCCTTTAGGTATCGGATCAGGGGTCAATTTTCAGTTGAGCAACCAACATAAGTTCAACATCCTGATATTATATTCAACTACCAGGTAAAGCTTCCTACTTGGTGACTTAAGGACTGGAATATTTTAAGGGGATGCAGCCTGTTGAGTGTCTGATTATGTTTTATGTTTACATATTTCCTTATAGAAAGGAAAGAGATAGAGCAAGAGAAGAACATACGAGTGCAGTTAACAAGATGTTCAGTTTACAGAACGAAGGGGATGATCAGGGAAGCCGATACAGTGTGATCCCACAGATTCAGAAGGTGTGTGAAGTTGTTGATGGGTTCATCTATGTTGCAAATGCTGAAGCTCAGAAACGTAAGCATTATCGTATGTTCGTTTTCAAAGCACTTGCTTTTCAAAGCAAATAAAAAATATTTTTTAGGCTTTACTGTGGCTTCTTAAGAGTATCAGGGTTAATTTTATCAATGTGATCCTATGACCATTATTTAGCAGTGGGTTCGCAAACCTTAATGTGTATTAGGATCTCTTGGGGAGCTTGTTAAAAACAACTGCCTGGTTCCTACCATGGGGAATTATAATTCATAGATTTGGATTATGTCTTAGGATCTGTTTTTTTTTTTTGGTGGTGGTTGTTTGCTTTTTTTAAAATAAGCATTACAGAATTTTTATGCATACCAAAATTTAAAACTATAACTATATGATACTGTTTATTGAATGCTTCTGCACTTTTTGTTATTGCTGTGGGTTTTTTTTTTACTTCTGGCCCTATTCAAATAATAATTTATGCAGATAACTGAAAATGTTTACCTTTGTTTTAATTACCCAGATAAGAGATGTGTGGTGTGGAATGTTTACTTTATGTAAATTAATTGAGAATACTCTATATATTCTGAATAATTGCCATTCACGGTGGTATATAGGTATGAAATAATAATATTTTGGGGCCAAAGTCAGTATTGTAATTTCTCCCTCAAACCCCTGTGAATAAGGAAGGATATAAATAACATAATGTATTGTTCTCACTCAGAACACGGTAGCAGCAACCCATTTCTTAAAGAATTTAAAGTTTATGGTGCACTAAAGTTTAAAATAAAAGCCAAATCCATCTCAACTACTGACTAGTTGTACTTGACCCACCAAAAGAATCATGTCTATTTCCAGGAGTAAATTCTCTTTACACAGTCTCTGTAATCTCTACTGGCTCTATATAAAAGTAAGTTAAAGTTTTATAAGTCACACACAAAAACTAAAAATGAAACGACTCCTTATCAAGAAATAATCAGTAGAACCAGACTCACAGGTTGCCTGGATGTTGTCACTCTCAGAAGGGAAATGATTAATATGTTAAAGGATTTAATGGAAAAGGTAGACAATATGTGTGAACGGATAGGGATTTTCAGCAGAGAGTAAGAAGCTATTAAATGAGTAAGATTGGAATGCTAAATGTAGAAAATATGATAACAAGTGAATAGTTTCTTCAACTGACTTTTTGGCAAACGAAACCTTCAGAGAACCAAAAGATAGCTCAGTTGAAATTATCCAAATTAAAACACAAAGAGGGAAAAGAGAAAGAGTGGGGAACAGCACCCAAGAGCTGGGGGAACCTCTCAAAGGAGAGTTAACTTTTTCTTTAAAGGCTAGATATTAAATATTTTAGTACATGAGCCATATGATCTCTTATAGTTACTCAACACTGCTGTTACAGTGCAAAAGTAGCCATCGACAATTTGTAAATTAGTGGACATGGCTGTTTTCCAAAATAATTTTATTGATAAAGACAGATCCACAGAAATGTAATATGCCGATCCCTGCTCTAATATATATGTGTGTAATTGGAGTACGAAAACATGAAGGGAGTAAGGATAGGGATAAAGAAAATTTTGAATAGATAATGGCCTATATTTCAACATTACTGAAAGACCACAAGCCACAGATACAAGATTCCCAGAGAACTGTAAACCCAATAAATGAAAAATACATTTAGATATGTCATAGCTAAATTGATGAAAACCAAAGGTGAACAGAATATCTTGCAGGCAGCCAGAGCAGAAGGAAAGATACTTACAAAGGGCCACAGGTAGAGACAAAGACTCTGATAGAATTGCTGTAAGCTAGAAGGCAGTTAAGGCAAACCACCACAGGCCCCTTGCCCAGGCCACCCCACGCCCCAAGAGAACACCTACCCTGATCCAGGACACCTTTTAGGGCAAACCAGCTGGCTCCCACCTGTGCACCAGGCCTCTATGCTATCTAATTAAAGAGTAATATGCAGATTGATCATCACTCCAACACACAAGATGACTGCCCCCATGTGGACAAAAGATGGCCACCACAAGATGGCCAGCAGGGGAGAGCAGTTGGCAGGGACCAGACCTGCAAGGGAGGGCAGTTGATCAAGTCTCTAGGGGAGGGCAGTTAAGGGTGACCAGGCCGGCAGAGGAATAAAGTTGGGGGTGACCAGGCCTGTAGGGGAGGGCAGTTGGGGGTGACCAGAACCACAGGGTAGGGCAGTTAGGGGCAAACAGGCTGGCAGAGGAACAGTTAGGCATCAATCAGGCTGGCAGGGAAGTGGTTAGAGGGTGATCAGGCTGGCAGGCAGAAGCGTGTAGGGGCATTCAGAAGGCAGGTAGGTTAGCAGTTGGGAGCCAGCAGTCCTGGATTGTGAGAGGGATGTCTGACTGCCCTTTTAGGCCCAATTCAGGATCGGGCCTAATCAGGCAGTCAGACATCCCTCAAGGAGTCCCACATTGGAAAGGGAGCAGGCTGGGCTGAAGGACACCTCTGTCCCCCACCCTCACCCCCGTGCACGAATTTCATGCACCAGACCTCTAGTCCTATCTAATAAATAGGGAATATGCTAATTGACTGCCCCACCCTCAAAGGTGGTGATGTGATGCCCACAGCCAATAAGGAGGGAATATGCTAATTGACTGCCATGTCCTTAAAGATGGCAGCACCCACAACCACAAGATGGCGGCCACCCAGTCCCCTCAGCCCTAGGTCCCCCACACACCCCCAAGCACCTGCCTCCGGAGTCCCACAGCCCCCTCAGCTCCCCAGCTGCCCAGGGCCACCTGAGGCTCAGGTAACCAGGACCAGCCAAGACTTGTGCTGCCGGCAGTGGCAGCGAAAGAGGTGTGATGGGGCGTCACCTTCCCCTGATCGCAGGGTTGCCTCCTGCCCCTAAGGGCTCTCGCACTGTGAGAGGGGGCAGGCCGGACTGAGGGACCCCCCTCCAGTGCATGAATTTTCATCCACTGGGCCTATAGTAATTAGATAAGCCAGTAGTGAAGATAAAATGGAATCATTAAAAAAAATTCAATTCAAAAGAACAAGAGAGACAAAGGAACAAAGAACAGGTGGAACAAGTCGAAATCCAAGAAGTATGTGATAGATTTATTTATTTATTTAGTTACAATTTTTAAAAATATATTTTATTGATTTTTCACAGAGAGGAAGGGAGAGAGTCAGAAACATCATCAATGAGAGAGAAACATCAATCAGCTGCCTCCTGCACACCCCCTCCTGGGGATGTGCCTGCAACCAAGTTTCATGCCCTTGACCAGAATCGAACCTGGGACCTTTCAATCCACAGGCTGACGCTCTATTCACTGAGCCAAACCAGTTTCGGCTATATGATAGATTTAAATGTCTCATGTTCATAAATTCATTACATGTTTGTTTTCTATTGGTATATGACGAATCACCTCCAACCTAGTGTTTTAAAAGAACACCTGTTGATCAACTCACAGTCCTCTGGTTAGAAGAATCTCACCTCTTTTAAGGACTCATTTGCTTAGATCAGGCTCAGAGGACGGTGTCCCTAATAGAACAATACAGCCCAACGTTGACAGTGATATCACATTATATTGGCAGGTTTCTCCCACTCAAAGGGGAGGGTTTATACAGGGGTGCGAGTCATTGGGGATCGCTTTAAAATCCTGCCTACCACAAAATGTCAGTGATTTATATACTCCAGTGAAAGTCAGAGACTTAGTTTGCATAAAAAAACTAGACCCAATTATATGTTTAAACTTTTGAAATTAAGGACTTTGAAAGAAAGGGTAGTGATACCTACAGAATTTGTGAGAGGAAAATATCTATACAGTATCAAGGTATTTTTCTTTGAAATAATGGAGACATCTGAATAGTACTATGATTCCCCTCCCTTCTGATTTCACCTAAATGTGTATCCTTACAAGGCTACCTAATGTAACTTTTCACATATTAATAAATGAACAAAGCAATAGAGGCTATTTGTTATGTGGGCCCTGGTAATTTTTTTGTTTCCTTGTTCTGTCAATTTTTAATCCAATTATTTTAGAAACTATTGCAAGTAATGCAAATTAAGAGTTTGACTTCATTCCTTAGGACATGAATGGCAAGATGAATTTTCCCGCATTATGGCCATGACAGACCCGGCCTTTGGATCTTCAGGAAGACCGATGCTGGTGTTATCATGTATCTCTCAGGCAAACGTGAAAAGAATGCCCTGTTTTTATGTGGCGCATGAGCTGGGTCTGAGGCATCTAAACCACCCATGGATGGTAAGGTTCTGTCTTCTCTGGTAAGAAACATATTACAGTGGTACCTCGAGATACGAGTTTAATTCATTCCATAGCCTTGAGGCGTGGGAAACTGGTGGGTCGTGTACAGTCGGCTGATCCTTGCTATTACTCCTATCTCAACTGTTGCTCGTATTTCAAAGCAAAAATCGCTCTCTCAACGGCTCGTATCCCAAAAATCTCGTATGTTAGGGCACTCGTATCTCGAGGTACCACTGTACTTTATTTTTTAGCTTTTTATTTGATTTTATTCTTTCCTACTCATTCTCTTTAATGAAACAGAACAGTATTCTAAGGTTAGTTTTAATAGCTTAGTAGATGTGAGATACGTTGGTTGGTGTCAGTAGTCTCAGTTGATCATTTGTTTCTACTTGTCCCCTGTCATGGATACAAAGAATAGTAATTGGGGATTTTTTTTTAAGATGCCACTATCAGTTTTTTTTTCAGCATTTAGCATATTATGCTTTAAGGGCCATCAGAAGTATAGATGCCATCTTAGAGTTTCTAGCCCTCCAAACTTTATTTAAATCATGGAATCTTTTCCTCAAATGAAACCTTACATGAAAGCCCCCAAGTCAAGCTGGCTGCAGGTTTGACATGCTTGCCCTGAGTAAAATAAAGGAAAATGAATATTGGAAATGCTTTTTCTGAAGAATTTAGAGCAGTGGTTCTCAACCTTTCTGATGCTGCTACCCTTTAATAGAGTTCCTCATGTGGTGGTGACTCCCAACCATAAAATTATTTTCGTTGCTACTTCATAACTGTAATTTTGCTGCTGTTATGAATCGTAATGTAAATATCTGTGTAAATGTAAATATCTAAACCAACAGGCTTAGAACCGCTAGCAGGGTCATCTAAGACCATTGGAAAACACAGATATTTACATTACAGTTCATAACAGCAGCAAAATTACAGTTATGAAGTAGCAACGAAAATAATATTATGGTTGGGGTCACCACAACATGAGGAACTGTCTTAAAGAGTCGTGGCATGAGAAAGGTTGAGAACCATTGATTTAGAGGATTTTCTTCCTTTCTCCCCCATCCCTTCCAAGGAGCTCTGGAAACGAATACAGTTTGAAAGCTACTAATAAAGGTCTTCCTTCCTAAGTGGCGGTTTGACTTACCACTAGGAGAAGTGGCAGTCTTAAAGACATGTTTTTTGCAACCAGACGTCACATTTATCAGTTGAGAAGCTGGGTTTATTCAAAAATGTTTTTGTTTTCAAAGTGGATCTTTTGGGGGAATTATTTTTCTAATACATACAAACAAGTCGTGGAAATGGTAGATCTTTTTATCCCCAAGGGTAAATAATAAGCCTTATATTGATAAATTAAAAGATAGTGATCATATTTTTATCTAACCTATCTAGAAGATGATACTTAATGATTCATCCAAACTTTATGGGGATATATTTAGTCCTTTTTTTTGGTGTCTAGAAAAATGTCCGTCATCATCCTAAGATGTTGGACTCGGTTTCTTACTGATAATGTCTCTCTTGTTCGCTCCTAGGTCCAGGATACGGAGGCTGAAACTCTGACGGGTTTTTTGAGTGGCATTCAGTGGATTCTTGAAGAAGTCGAGTCTAAGCATGCAAGATGATCCTTGTTTTTGACCTTGGGAACTGAAACCATTTGAAACTTGCTGCTCAGGTCGTGATGTGAATATTTGCTCCGTCGGCTCATTTCGTCCTGCCTTTTTGCAGATGGGCTTTATATTGGACAGCTGAAGCTGCTGTGTTTTTAATATAATTTTTGCTTTGTACCTTAAATCAATTATAATAAGAAAAAGTTTAGTGTAAGCATTTAGCCCCAAAATAAACCTTTGAAGATTTTTTTTTGATAATTTTTATACTTTCTGTCTTTCTAAAAATATTAAATTCTGGAAAAAACAAGTTTGTGCATTTCTCATTCCTTGTGGTTTCTGCTGTTTTTGGTTCAAAGATGTCCCTAGTGGGGAATAACGTATTTGCTAAGCTTTCTATAATCTTTCTGTAGGTCCTTTTCAAAGGTTCTTAATGAGTTATCAGGAAGTGAGTTTTTGTTTTTTAATATATTGTGTTGATTTTTTAGAGAGGAAGGGAGAAGAATAGAGAGTTAAAAACATTGATTAGAAAGACATTGATCAGTTGCCTCCTGCACGCCCCCTACTGGGGATATGCCTGCATCCAAAGTACATGCCATGACCGGAATCAAACTCGGGACCTTTCAGTCCATAGGCCGAAGCTCTCTGTCCACTGAGCCAAACCGGTTTCGGCATTGCTTGGTGCCTCCTATACTTGTGTGACTTTTTTCCTTTACCAGGTTAGGAAACTTTTCTGCCATTATTTCTTCAAATACGTTCTCTGTCCCTTCGTCCCCCTCTGCCTCTTCTGGCACGCCTGCTCTTCAGATACGGTTTCATTTCATGTTGTCACACAGCTCCCTTAAGCTGTCCCCCTGTTTTTTTTGTTTTTCATTATTGCTTGTTTTGCTTTTTGGTTCTCTGATTGTGTGATTTTTTTCAACTAACGTCTTTTAATTGGGCTGAAACTGGCTCTCTGACATCCCCCGAGAAGTCCCGGATTGCAAGAGGGCACAGGTATGTCCTTTTAGACGTGATTTAGCCCTCAGCTTCCCCCAGATCGGAAGAGC
>PVJN01047951.1:0-15800 GCA_004026805.1 Lasiurus borealis
ACATATGTAATACCTTAATCAATAAAGGGGGAAAAAAAACAAAATAAATACAAATGGTGAATTTTATACCATGTGATTTATACCTCAATAAGAGTATACATACAACCTCAAATAAACTATTTTTTCTAAAACAAAATGGATAAAAATCACCAATGTATCTAAAACCCTAGCTCACTCTTCAGATGAGCAGAATAAACAATCCTTATCTAGGAGAATGAGTTCCACCTCTCCTTGTCTGCAGTCATCAAAGTTCACATACCTGAATATCTCACAATTATCTTCTAATGGGTAATATTTCACCTCTGCTTTCTCTCCACTTACTAAAATGCTAATTTATTCTTCAAGAATCAAAATGAATTTTAACTCATCCATGAAATGCACTCCAGCCTTTGAAAACTTTTTCTCTAACACCCACAGAACTGATGATACAGAAACAATCTGTTTCATAAGTCTTGTTTTCTATGAGGGAAAAGTACACCAACCTTCACTCTTCATTTGGTAGCAGTGTACAAAACAGAATGAAAGGGGACCAGGATTAAAAGCAGAGAGGGAAACGGGAGGGCAATTTAATGATAATGAAGATTCAATAAAAATCTGTGGTCAAATGAGAAGAGAGGAGGATCAGGTATTTCTGAGAATCTATCCTAAGGAAATACTCTCAAGGAAGGGTGATGTACATCATATGTGGGCTGCTTAAATGTTAGTTCTCCTCTTCCTAGGTATTCTATATATATAAAACTCTATAAGCGAATGGTCAAGCAGATGACATGCACTGACCACCAGGGGGTAGACACTCAATGCAGGAGCTTCCCCCCAGTGATCAGTGTGCTCCCACAGTGGGAGGACCGCTCAGCTGACCAGCTGGTGCTAGACTTGGGGCTTGTGGCTGGCAAGCGCAGTTGCAGTGGCACGAGCTACTCCTGCCTCCAGGGCAGCACTACCAAGCAGTGGCAGCAGAGGCAGACACCACAGGGCTGGGATGATTGGGAGCTGCGCCCAGCCTGGGCTCAGGCTCTTCCCTAACCACCTGTCACTTCCAGCACTGCTACATCCCTCTAGGGGATGTCAGACCACCCCAATCCCCACAGGGATGTGAGAGGGTGTAGACCAGGCTGAGGGACCCCAACAGTGCACAAATCTGTACACTGGGCCTCTAGTTTGATAATTAAAAAAACTGGAAATACTCCACAGCAAATTATAGTACACCCACTAAATGAATATGAAAAACTTTTTATTATGAACTTATATGTAGAAAACCCTGAAAATCACATACATAAAATCTGTTAGAATAAATGAATTCAGCAAAGTAGCTGGATACAAAGTCAACACACAAATATCAGTTGCATTTCACCCTGGCTGGGTAGCTCAGTTGGTTAGGGTATCATCCCAACAAGTGAAGATTTGATCCCTGTTCAGGGTACATACACGAATCAACCAATGCCCTAGCCAGTTTGGCTACATGGATAGGAAGTCAGACGATGGACTAAAGAGTCCTGGGTTTGATTCTGGTCAAGGGCATGTACCTTGGTTGCAGGCTCTATCCCCTACCTGGTTGGGGCATGTGGGAGGCAACCAATACACACTAACATCAGTGTTTCTCTCTCTGTCTTTCCCCCTGTCTTCCACTCTCTCTCTAAAAAAAAATATTTTCATATATATGTATGAAAATATCCTCAGGTTAGGATTAACAACAAAAAAATAAATAAGTAAAAAAGAAGGAGATATTTGGTTAAAAAAGAATAAACAGAATCAACCAATGAACACAGAAATAAGTGGAACAACAAACTGATGTTTCCTTCTCTCTCTCTCTCAAAAAAAAAAAAAATCAGATGCATTTCTATACCTGAAAAATGCACTGTGAGCCTGGCTGACGTGGCTCAGTGGTTGAGCTTCAACCTATGAACCAGGAGGTCCCCGGTTCGATTCCATGTCCAGGTTGCAGGCTTGATTCCAGTATATGGGGCCTGCAAGAGGCAGTTGATAAATGAGTTTCTTTCATCATTGATGATTCTATCTCTCTCTCTTTCTTCCTCTCTGAAATGAATAAAAATATATTTTTAAAAAATGAACTATGGCCCTAGCCGGTTTGGCTCTATGGATAGAGCATGGGCCTGCAGACTGAAGGGTCCTGGGTTCAATTCCAGTCCAGGGCACATGCCTGGATTGCTGACTTGATCCACAGTAGGGGGCGTTCAGGAAGCAGCCAATCTATGATTCCCTCTCATCGTTGAGGTTTCTGTCTCTCCCTCTCTCTCCCTCCCTAAAATAAAAAATACATATTTTAAATGAACTATAAAAAGGAACTATAAAAACGATTTCATTTACAATAGTTATCAGAAATAATAAAATACCGAGGGATTACCTTAACCAAGGAGGTAAAACAGCTGTACAATGAAAACTATAAAATATTGGTGAAAAAAATGAAAGACATAAATAGATACATCACATTTTCATAGATTAGAAGACAATATTGTTAAAATGTCAATACTAGCCCTAGCCAGTTTGGCTCAGTGGACAGAGCTTCGGCCTACAAACTGAAGGGTTCCTACTTGGATAGGGCCTAAATGGGTAGTTGGACATCCCTCAAGGAGTCCCAGATTGGAGGGAACAGGCTGGGCTGAAGGACACCTCCTCCTCAGCCCCTGTGCATGAATTTCGTGCACTGGGCCTCTAGTAAAAAATAAATGTATATACATCCAAAGCCATTTACAGATTCAATGCAACCCCTATCAAAATCCCAATGACATCTTTGCATAAGTAGAGAAACATACCCTAAAATTTATATAGAATTTTAAGGCACCAAAATATCAAAACAATCATAAAAAAGAACAAAACTAAAGGACTTGCACTTCCTGGTTTTAAGACTGACAACAAATCTACATTAACCAAGAATATGATATTTGGAACCCTGGCAGGTTTGGCTATGTAGATAAGAGCCTTAGCCTGCAGACTGAAGGGTCCCCAAGGCTACATACCTCAGTTACAGGCTCGATCCCAATCCCAAGCCCCAGTTGGTCAGGGTGTCTATCTCACATTTATGTTTCTCTCTGTATCTTGCCCTCTCTTCTATTCTCTCTAAAAATTAATGGAAAAAAATCCTGGGGTAAGGATTAACAACAATAACAAAAAGAGTGTGGTATTGGCATAAAGACAAATATAGAGACCAATAGAATAGACTAGAGACTAGAAATAAACTATTTGTTGAAAAATTAAATTTATTGGGGTGACGTTGGCCAAAATGAACATAAAAGTTTCAGGTGTGCATTTCCATATTACAAGATCTGTATATTACACCATGTGCCCACCATTCAAAATCAAATCTTCTCCCATCACCCTATATTGGGACCCACCCTCTTCTCCCCAAAAAGCCTTTGAATATATGGTCAAATGATTTATGGCGAGGGTGTCAAGGCCATTCAATGGGGGAAAGAATGGTCCTTTCAACAAATTGTGCAGATGGCCAAGTAGCTCAGTTGATTAGAGCATTGTCCCCATACATCAAGGTTGCGGGTTTGTTCCATAGCCAGGGTACATACAAGTATCAACCAATGAATGATGCATAAATAAGTCAAATAACAAATTGATGTCTCTCTCTCACACAGAGACACACACAGAAACACACAAACTATCAATTAAGCCCTGACCAATGTGGCTTGGCTGAGTGTCATCCTGTGCACTGAAAGGTTCCCAGTACAATTCCCAGTCAGGGCACATACCCAGGTTGCAGTTCAAACCAAGGTCAGGGTGTGTGTGGTGGGAAACCAGTAAATGTTTCTCTCATATCACTGTTTCTCAAGTCAATAAAAACACATTAAAATATAAATAAAATTTAATTTAAAATCAACTATAAAAATTTTTTAAAGATGAAATCAGGTGGAGAAACCAAGATGGTGGCATAGGTAAACACCTAAACTGCTGCCTCACACAATATCAAACCTACAACTAAAAGACAAAATAGACACCCTCCAGAACCGCAGGAAAGCTGGCTGAGTGAAAATTCTACAACTAGAAGGAAAGAGGAAAGCACACTGAGAATCAGAGGAGCTGCAAAAGGCTGAGGTACGGAGATGTGTGAGCACATGGAGAGGATGGGCAGCTGAGTGGATGGGCGGCTGAGTGTGTGGTTAGCTTTCTAAAGCGGGAGGGAAACGGAAACTCCCAACTGCGCTGAACTCCAGTTCTGGGCGAGTTTCTGGGAACCCAGATTCATTCAGGGAGAAACTGGACTGTCAGAAAAAGAGAAAGCACACTGAGACTCAGAGGTCCAGAGGCACTCGCACACAGAGAGGACTGACTGCTGAGTGCACAGGCAGATTAGTGCACTGCTGGCTTTCTAAAGCGGAAGCTCCAAACTGAGCTGAACTCCAGTTCCGGGCGAGATACTGGAAACCCAGACTCATTTGAGGAGAAATTGGACTGTCTGGCAGCGGGCAAAACTCGAAGGCGGTTCTCTCTCAGAGGTGCTTACAGAGATTCCTGAGGGATACTGAGTCCCAGGAGCCTCTTAGGGCAGGGCTGACGGGAAGCCAAAGCTGAGTGCTCCACTCCGCCTCAACCAAGCTCAACATAGAGCATTTTGCAAGTCTTATCCCATAAGGGTGTCTCCAGCACAGAAGTTCTCCCAGCATAGACACAGCTGATCCTCACAGCCAATTGGCCTGGAGATCAATTCCTCCCAGTGATACCAACAACAATCAAGACTTAACTACAACAAGGCTGTACACACAGTCCACAAAGAAGTGCACCAAGAAAGTCCAACTCAGGTAACAGGGGAGGCGGAGCTACTGGGCCATATAGGACACTTAGCACACAAAGTTACTCTACAAATTCAGGGAAGCGGTGAAAATGCAGACAAAGGAACAGATCACAAATGAAAGAAATGGAGAAAAGCAAATAACTGGATATAAAGTTCAAAACCACGGTTATAAAGTATTTTAAGAATTTTCTTGAAAAGGCCGATAAAATTAGCGAGACCCTCAAGGATATGAAAAAGCACCAACTGGAAATTAAACATACACTGACTGAAATAAAAAATTATACAGAAACCTAACAGCAGACTAGAGGAACACAAGAATCAAGTCAAAGATTTGAAATACAAAGAAGCAGAAAGCACTCAATTGAAAAAGCAAAATGAAAAAATAATCCAAAAGTTGGAAGATAGTGTAAGGAGCCTCTGGGACAACTTCAAGGGTACCACCATCAGAATTTTGAGGCTGCCAGAAGGAGAGAGAGAGCAAGATACTGAAAACCTACTTGAAGAAATAATAACTGAAAACTTCTCCCACCTGGTGAGAGAAATAGACTTACAAATCCAGGAAGAGCAGAGAACTCCAAGCAAAAGTAATCCAAAGAGAACCACACCAAGAGACATCATAATTAAAATGCCAAGAGCAAATGACAAAGAGAGAATATTAAAAGCAGCAAGAAAAAAAACAATTACCTACAAAGGAGCACCCATATGACTGCCAGATGATTTCTCAACAGAAACTAGGCAGACCTACAGGAGTGGCAAGAAATATTCAAAGTGATGAATAGCAAGAACATACAACCAAGATTACTCTACCCAGCAAAGCTATCATTCAGAATTGAAGGGCAGATAAAGAGCTTCACAGATAAGAAAAAGCTAAAGGAGTTCATCAACTCCAAACCAGTATTATATGAAATGCTGAAAGGTACTCTTTAAGAAGAGGAAGAAGAAAAAGGTAAAAGCCAAAAAAATTATGAACAACAAATACATATATATCAACAAGTGAATCTAAAAATCAAATGAATAAAAAATTTGATGAACAGAATAAAGAGGTGAATATAATAGAATTAGGAACATAGAAAGGGAGTGGACTGACAATTCGAGAGGAAATGAGTGGGGGGGGGTGCAGGAAAAGACTGGACAAAAATCATACACCTATGGATGAGGACAGTCGGGGGTAGGTAAGGGCAGAGGGTGGGGTGAGAATCGGGTGGAAGGAAGCTATGGGGGGACAAAAGAGGAATAATTGTTGTAATCTGAACAATAAAGGATTTATTAAATTTAAAAAATAAATAAAAAAGAGGAAGTTGCCACCCCGTCCCAAAAAAAGGAACGAAATCAGACTCTTATCTAACACCATAAACAAAAATTAACTTTGAATATATCTAAGACCTTAATGTAAGATAGCTAGAATAATAAAAGTGTAATATAATTAGTCCAGATTGCCAATTACCAGGAGGACCTTCTCGATGAAGCTGGAGCTGAGAGGGCCAAGCCCCTTCCATGAATTTCGTGCATTGGGCCTCTAGTAAAACAGTAAAACTCTTAGAGGAAATCGTAAGACAAAAGTGACATGACACTCTGGCAGTTTGAGTCAGTGGATAGAGCGTTAGCCCACAGACTGAAAAGTCCTAGGTTCGATTTCAGTCAAGGGCTTGTACCTTTGGTTGCAGGTCCCCCGGCCCTGGTTGGGGTGCATGAAGGTGGCAACCAATCAATGTATTTCTCTCCCATTGATGTTGCTGTTTCTCCCTCTCCCTCCCACTCTCTCTAAAAATCAATGGAAAAATATCCTTGGGTGAGGATTAACAACAAAACAAACAAACAAACAAACAAACAAACAAACAAAAAAAGTGTCCATTCCTCCAAAAAATTAACAACAGAATTACCATATAATTCAGTAATCACTCCTCTGGGTGTATATATCCAAAAGAACTGAAAGCAAGGACTTGTATCTACTACAGATATCTGTACACCCACCTTCTTAGCAGCATTATTCACAACAGCCAAAACATGAAGCAGCCCAAGTGTTCATTGACACATGGATAAACAAAATATACATAGTCATACACTGGAATATCATACAGCCTTAAAAAGTAAATTATGACATGCTACAACCTGAGTGAACACAGAGAATATTATACTAAGTGAAATAAGCCAGCCACAAAAAGACAATTATATGATTTCACTGTATCAGCTACATATTATTACTGCCTAAAGAACTCAACTATTAGAAAATGATTTTTTTAAAAAAGCAGCAGCAGTACAGAATGAACAGAAAATCACAAATGGTCAATAAATTTGAAAAAGATCTTCAACCATATTAGTAATCAAGAAATGAAAAAATTAAACAAGACATTAATTTTTCACCTATCAAATTTAGTTTTGTGTCAATGAACATAAAGGGGAAGTTGCCACCCTCCCCCCCAAAAGGGGCTCTTTTTTTCTAATTCACACTCACTGTGTTCACTTTCTCACATCCCATTCACTTATACCAATCTGGTTCCCACCTTTCACTTCTAGATTATTGGATAGACCAAAAACCAGTAACTTCCATGATGTCAAATCCAATTGACGATCTTACCAAATATCTTAGAAATACTGATAAAAAAAAAATTCTCCATCTTTCAGAAACTTCTCTCTTTTGGCTTCCATGACACCAGTGTCCCGCTTTTTCTCGGACCTCAATGGCCTGTTATGCTCAATCTTCTTCTTCTACCAGACCTCAAGTTTTGGAGTGCAAGAGCTAACTCATTCTCCCTAAATGATCTCATAGAGTCCCAAAACTTTGATATCACCAATTATAACTGAGTACTCCCCCCAAACTTTTTGTTTTGTTTTGTTACTTCACCCAGGGATATTTTTTTCATTGATTTTTTCTAGAGAGAATGGATGAAAGAGAGGGAGGGAAAGAGATAGAGATAGAGAGAGAGAGAGAGAGAGAGAGAGAGACGTCAACATTGATTGGTTGTCTCCCACACACCACTCTAAGTGGTGGGGATTGAGCCTGCAATCCTTGCCCTAGACCAGGAATTGAATCCTGAAACTTCAGGTCCCTGGCAGATGTTCCAACCACCTAGTTATACTTGCCAGGGCCTCCCAAATTTTTATCCCCAGTTCTAGGCCAGTGGTTCTCAACCTTCCTAATGCCGCGACCCTTTAATACAGTTCCTCATGTTGTGGTGACCCCCAACCATAAAATTATTTCTGTTGCTACTTTCTAACTGTAATTTTGCTACTGTTATGAACTGTAATGTAAATATCTGATAGGCAGGATGTATTTTCGTTGTTACAAATTGAACATAATTAAAACATAGTGATTAATCACAAAAACAATATGTAATTATATATTGTGAAATACTTATTTCTAATGACAAATAAATGAAATTTTGTCTTGAATCGTGATGTAGCATGTGCAACAGTCTTCATATGACAACAGTAAACTACATTGCTACACTTTGCTACACCGAGCAGTGGTCTGTTGGTTCCTAAGACCATGGGAAATATGTGTTTTCCGATGGTCTTAGGCGACCCCTGTGAAAGGGTCGTTCGACCCCCAAAGGGGTGGCGACCCACAGGTTGAGAATCTAGGCTCTCTCTTCTGTGAGTCCCAAACCTGTACAGCCAACTGCCTCCAAAATATAGACTTCATAACTAATATGCATCTCAAATTTAATATATCCAAACAAAACATGATTTTTCCCACCTCAAATTTCTCTTCCATTCTTCTTCCCAGTAAATGGCACCACCTACTCATAGCTGTTCTAAACAAATACTGAAAAGCAAAGACGTCTCCTTTTCCCTAACCCAGTGTTCGGCAAACTGCGGCTCACGAACCATGGTTTGCCACTCTGTTGACTAATGAGTTTGCTGATCACTGCCCTAACCAATCCACTGCCAGGTCCTGTTCATTTTTCCTCCAAAACATTTTTTAAGATGTTAATGTTTTTAATTTACTTTAGGAAGAAACATCAATCAGCAGCCCGCCCCCTCACCTCCCCATATCTCCCAGGGATCATCCAAAACCCAGGCATGTGCCCCCACTGGGAATTGAACCAGTGACCCTTTTGGTACACAAGATGATGCTCAGCCAACCGAGCCACACGGGCCAGGGCTCCCCAAAATATCTTTTTAATCTTTTATCCTTCTCCATTTCCACTGTCATGGACTCTCGTTCGAGATACTGCAAACAGCATCCTAACCGGCCTCCGCCTAGCAGTCAGTCCCATTATGATCCTTATCTGCTTAAAACCTTCAAAAGATCCCCATAAAAAAACTGCATTCCTCACCAGGGCATCATCATTCGCTCCTCTCTTTGAAAGAAAATACACAGCCAAAAACAATACACTCCACGATACACACTATCTGTATAGACCGGGAGAAAAACTACGGGTACTTTTTCCTCGTTTAAATTGTTCTACGATGAATACTTGCTCCCTGCTCATTAAGAAAAGAGAAAATATTATATTCCTGAGCACTATTTATTACATCCGCATTTTACATAACTAGAAAACAGAATAGAAAACTATAGGTAATCTCTTAACTGTTACAAGGGTAGACGAGAATACTAGCAAACATGTATCAAACGCTAAGGTTTATTTGGATAGATAGTTTACTCCTCTACTTTCTATTTTTTTAATACAATTACATTCCTAATAGGGGAGCACAGGGGGCGGGGGGAAATGTTAGGATACAAACTTCATTGTCTTCTGCAATCTGGCCACGACCCACACCGAGCCGCAGCCTTTCTTCCCAGCGGCGCTCCCTTCCCCGCCCCCGGCCCTGCGGGTCTCCCGCCGCCGCCGCTGGGACGGGGCCCTCCCCAACCCCACGCCTCCGTCCTGCGCCGCGGGGGCCGGGGGGCCGGCGACAGGTTGCAGGGAGAGGAGACTCCAGGGTTCCCGCTGCTGAGCCCACACAACTTGCTAACTAACGGCTGCGGCCAGCCCTGGTCTCCCTCCAACCCCCGCCACGGGCCTCCCAGCTCGCCGGCCCGCAAGCTCCCGCTGCAGGAGGAGCTCCAGGGGCCCCCGAGCCCCCAGCGAGCGCCGTGCCCCCGCCGAGAGGCACCTCCCACACACAGACCCAGATTCCGGGTTCCCGCTCCGGAGACACCCCGGGCACACACCACACACACACACTACACACACACACACTCTCCCAGGACCCAGGCTCCTCCTCCGGGCCCTCTCCCGTCCACACTCGGCCGCGGGCTCCCCCGCTCCGCTCCGGGGCCCACGGGGGCGACGGCGGCGCGGCGGCAGCGGCGGCGGCGGCGGGGTGGGGGAGGGGCGCGCACGTGCCCGCGCCGCCCCCGCCCAGACAAGGCCCCGAGAGCGGAGCGCGCGCCCCGCCGGCCCCATCCTGCTCCCGCCAACACTCACCCGTTCCCTTCGTCTTCGGCTTGAGCGCAGGCCGAAGCAGGAGGCCACGAGGCGGCACGGGGACGGTGAGGGAGCAGGCGATACCCCGCACAGAGCCCCCGCGCCACCCACGGAGCCCCAGCGACCCCGGAGCCCGCGGAAGCACAAGGCTTGGTGTAGCCCGCCCGGTTCGTTCGGCCCGCACGTCACCAGGAGGGGCGGGGCGGGGCGGGGCGGGGCGGGGCGGGGCGCGCGCCGAGGCGGCAGCGGCGCCGCGCGCGCGGCCTGGGGGCGGGGCTCGCTGGAATGTGGGCGGGGCCTGGAGGGGGCGGGGGCGAGGCCTGGAGGGGGCGGGGGCTGGCCCACAGACTCAGACCCGGGCCCGCCCTGCCAGTTTTCCTGGAAGTACAGTAGGGGTTTGGGTTTATGGCAGAGTTAGTTAGCTTCATTTATCGTCTTCCTTCCTAGAAGGAAGTGGAAGGTTCCAGCTCCAAGTTGGACAGAATATTCTGTCTGCCAGCATTTATGAAGTTTACCCAGTACTGTACAGTGTTGACAACAGTGGCTATGGTTTGTGTGTGTCATCTTGCACCAAGCTTTGTGCTAGGTGCTAGGAATACAAATAACTAGTTATTACCAAGCCTATTTTACAGATGCAGAAACTGAGGCTTGGAAAGGCTAGGTCACACAACTAGCGAGTGGCAATCCATCAAGTCCAGGTTTCCTTTAAATATCTCTTGAGCTGACCCTTCCCCTCTCTTGCCCTGTATCACCCTGCCCCACATTCCTTCTTCTCTCTGCTCAAGACGACTCTAGTCTCCCAACTGGTCTCCAGGGATCTGTTTCTGTCTGTCCCCCTTTCATCTGTTCTCATTATGTAAGGACTAGAGGCCTGTTGCAAGAATTGATGCATGGGTGGGGTCTGGCCAGCATGCCTGGTGCAGATCAGCTGGCTGGTCAGGAAGGAGGAGGGGGCCGCTAGCAGTTGACCAGCTGGCCCCGCCCCCTGGTTGAACTCATGGTTGAGGGGACAATTTGCATATTAGGCTTTTATTTTATAGGATAGGATTTACCACTAGGGATGAATGGTAAGCTCAGAAAGGGTTCACTTTGCAATTGATTTATACTTTACATATGTTGTCAACGTTTGGTTTGGATGTATTTAATGTTTAATAAATATGTCTTAAAGGATTTACTTTTATCTCCAATAGCAAGCCTGGTGCATATTATGAACTAAAAAAGTATTTGTTGAGCCAAAACCGGTTTGGCTCAGTGGATACAGCTTCAGCCTGTGGACTGAAGGGTTCCAGGTTCGATTCTGATCAAGGGCATGTACCTTGGTTGCAGGCACATCCCCAGTGGGGAGCGTGCAGGAGGCAGCTGATCGATGTCTCTCTCATCGATGTTTCTAACTTTCTATTCCTCTCCCTTCCTTTCTGTAAACAATCAATAAAATATATATTTTTAAAAAGTATTTGTTGAGTGAAGGAATAAGAGGGCCAATAATTGACTGGGGTTTAGGTCTATTAGGGGTTAACCAGATTAACAATATTTGTTCAGCAAATTTTGTTTTGTTTTGTTCAGCAAATTTCTTATTGTATTTCTACTCTGTGTTTTGGCACTGTGGTCCAAGACCTGTGTTAGGCACTGAGAATCAGAAATGAACCAAGCAGTTCCTTGTCCTTGTGAAATTTATGATCAACCTTATGTGAAAGACAGGAAGGGCCTCCCTAGGCTTTAAGCTAAGACCCACAGAAATATTAGGAATTGGGGTGTTAAAAATAAATGTCATGAATAAATAGGTAAGGTCAGAGGTCAGCATGTGCATGCCAGTGTTCCTGACTTTTGGGTTCTAACCCTGATACAGGAGCACAAAAGTATCCCATTAAGGTTGGGGGCCCATTTCCCCTACCCTCCTTTTTCTCTCCCTCTTACCTTGCTGGTTGGAGTTGGCCTTTGATCCGGCCCCCCACCTGTCCTTGGTTTATGGCTGTTTTGTTTAGACCAGAAATGTTTCCATTTGCCTGGACCCTCTCTTCCGGTGGCATTTCTCTATCCTCTGAATAAAATAAGTACCCTTGGATCTTTCAGTCTCCATCTGTGCATTACTCTCCCATGCACCCTCCTTATTCCCTAAACCTTCCTAAGTAAGCTAAGCTAGCTAATCCTTTCAATATGGTTTTACCAAAATCCAAACAGGCCTCACATACGTTTTGTTTCTTATTTGGACCTGGTTGGGGACAATCATTTATTTTTAACTATCCCAGTGTAATTCCCAGGCACTAATTTAAGTTTGCTTGAGGCTGCAAATAAGTGAGGCTCTCATTTTACTGGTCTAATTAGTATCTGCATCCTGGTAGGGGAACCTCATTACCTTAAGGGCTCCAGGAGTCAGGTTCCTGCTAACCTTAGGAAGAGTGGTTGGTCTTCCCAAGGAAGAAGCCAGGATACCTGGGAATCTCTGGTCAATTTAGCAACAGTTTTCCTTCTGAGCCAGCTTCCCCTTCCGGCTCAGGCCAAGCTTTGGATCCCCCACCCTTCTCAGGTTTTCCTTCCCCTGTTTCTCTGATGCAAGAAGCTGTTTGCCAGCAATCGCCAGTGAGGCTTCCCCAAACTGCTGGCTCCTTTTCCTAGGTCAGTGTCAACACTCCTGTAACCTCCTCCGCCAACCCTCTGTCCCCACCCTTACCCTAACCCAGTCCCCACCCTATTCTACTCCTCACCCCCTCCACCTCCAGTGATTGTACTGGTGAATAAGGCCTGAGGAGGCCTGTCCAAGGAGGGGCCTGAAACCCAACCTCCAGCCACTTGCCCAGCTGTGTCTTTGTTTACTTGAAGCAAAGGGTAGCTCTTTCTCAGGTGCCATTTGACTTAGCAGAGGCTTCCTCCCAGTTCATTACCAAGTCTCTGTATTTTGTCCCCAGTTGCTGAATCTATCCACTTACTTCCCTCCATCTCCACTGTCCAGTGGAAGCCATTCTCCTATTTCACCTGGGCAATTCAAATTGCTTTCCAACTGTCTGGATGCTTTTTTTTTTTCTTTCTTTCTTTAAATTGATTTTAAAGAGAGAGGGAGGGAGAGAAACACCCATTTGTTGTTCTACTTATTTATGCATTCACTGGTTGATGCTTGTATGTGCCCTGAGGTACCAGGAGGACGCTCCAACCAACTGAGCTATCTGGCCAGGGTGTGATCTGTTTGAAAGGGAAAGTAAAAACTGTTCACTCCAGCCAAAACCGGTTTGCTCAGTGGCTAGAGCATCGACCTGCGGACTGAAAGGTCCCAGGTTTGATTCCGGTCAAGGGCTTATACCTTGGTTGCAGGCACATCCCCAGTAGGGGGCATGCAGGAGGCAGCTGATTGATGTTTCTCTCTCATCGATGTTTCTAACTCTCTATCCCTCTTCCTTCCTCTCTGTGAAGAATCAATAAAATATATTTTTTAAAAAAACTGTTCACTCCAAACTTAACACTCTTGATGACCTCCTATTGGTTTTATAATAAAGATCAAAAATCTTCGTGCCATTTCCTGTGTGATCTTGCCTCTGACTAACTCAACCCCATCCCAGCCATTTTGCTCTTGCTTAGGTTACCTTGTATTAGGGTGGTCAAAGGAGGAACACACAAAGCCAAAACGGGGAAGGACTTATAAATGCATTAGGTCACCTGGACAACCAGATGGGCTGAACCCCAAAATGGCACCGGCACCCAGGAACAGGAGTCAGAGATTTTAAGGGCCTCTAGGTGGGCTTTTTCTGGATGGAGATTTCTCTAGGTGAGTCTGAATCCTGCAAAGGTCCAGAGGGAACAGGTAATGGTTTTAGCATTTAGCCAAGTGGAATGTGGTCTAGCAAGTGGAATGGGTTCTAAACGAAAGGGAATGTTCTTGTAAAATGGTCTACAGGCCAGTTCCCAGGGAGAGGGGGTGAGGGGAGTGGGGAGGAGTGTGGATTGAATGATTTTATCAGACCTATCGCCCTGGACTTCGCTCACTTTGTCTTAGGTTTTATCATGACCCACAGCTCCTACTGCCTCAGGTTTCATTTAATATTTTTTTCACGTGTGTGCAGGAGGCAACTCATAGATGCATTTCTCTGGCATTGATATTTCTCTGTGTCCTTCCCTTTCTCTTCCACTCTCTCTAAAAATCAATGGAAAAATATCTTCAGGTGAGGATTTAAATAAATATAAAAATATATTACATGTGTCTCCTTTTTCCCCCATTGACCTCCCACTCCCCTAATTGTTTTTTTTTTTAATATATTTTATTGATTTTTTACAGAGAGGAAGAGAGAGAGATAGAAAGTCAGAAACATCAATGTGAGAGAGACACCAATCAGCCGCCTCCTGCACGCCCCACAGTGGAGATGTGCCCACAAGCAAGGTACGTGCCCCCGACCGGAATCGAACCTGAGACCTGTCAGTCCTCAAGCCGAGGCTCTATCCACTGAGCCAAATCGGTCTCGGCTCCCCTAATTGTTTTTAAATTGGACTTCTACACTACAGTTATGTGTTATGAAAGATAAACAACAACTCTAGTACTGAGCTTGTTTATTTGATGACAGAATTTCTTATAGCCTTTAATTTCCTTGAGGGTATTTACTTGTATTATTCTCTGCTAGGTTTTATCATGATCTCTTCCTGGCTTCCTTGTAGATGGCCCTTCTGTTCCAGAACTGCCCCCAAATGCCCTTAATCAAGAAGTACAGTCCTGGCTGTAAATAGCCTTCATTCCCAAATAAATGATCTCTGGCGGCCTAAACTGAGCTCAAACAAACAATATTGCATGTACCAGGTTCTAAAAATCATTTACTGCCCAGAGTGCCATTCTGTTGACCCTGATGTTAGAAATCCTATTCTATCCTCACAATGGGGCACCCAATGGCCAATTGTGGGACTTTGCCCCTGTATTCAATCCTCAGATTCCTCAAATGTAAGTAAACAGAGGATTTTAATTCGGATGAATAATCTTCTATAAACTGACCTTGGCAGTGAGACATATCACGTGTGTAATAACTTTTATTTTCCCCAAACATCTCCAAATTCATATTTTGTATGACCATTATGTTTTTCCTTCTATGCTTGTAAAACGCCTTATTCAGATTTTCAGAGTAAACCCATCCAGGTGTGGTGTTCCCTAGCTGAGCAGCAATAATGTCAGAATAGTCATAAATGTGCCAGGAGAAGGATTGTTGTCATTATAAAAGAAACAAAAGGAGGGGAAACTGTCAGGTAATTTTCCCTGTTGCTCTATTTACTATTCATTGTAGGTAAGATTAAGTGTTCACAGTTTCTGTGTAGAATGACTTTGGATTTCCAGGGCCCCAAATGCAGGCAATCAGTTTTAAAGTAAAATGAAAACAAATAATAAGGGGCATGATAGCCGGGGGAAAAAAACTTTATTACTATATTTTATTTTTTTTAAATAAATCTTTATTGTTTATATTATTACAGTTGTTCCACGTTTTTCTCCCCATAGCTCCCCTCCATCCAGTTCCCACCCCACCTCTGTCCTTGCCCCCCCCCTCCACTGTCCTCATCCATAGGTAATCCTGCACTCCCTACACCCGTTTCCCCCTGAGAATTGTCAGTCCACTCTCTTTCTATGCCACTGATTCTATTATATTCACCAGTTTATTCTGTTCACCAGATTTTTTTATTCACTTGATTTTTAGATTCACTTGTTGATA
>PVJN01047952.1:0-15800 GCA_004026805.1 Lasiurus borealis
ACAAGAAACAGGGGGTGGAGGGGAGGAAACAGATGCAGAGGCAAAGAAGCAATGAATGGACTGTCGTGGTACAGTGAGAAGGCAGGGAAAGTTGGGGAGGAGGGGCCTATAGATCAACAGAAGGACTTGTATGCATGTGTGTGTAGGCATAGCCAGTGGAGACAGGGCAATGGGGGAAGAAGAGGAAAGGAATGGGTGAGGGCATGTACTGGAGGGTGGGGAGGGCAATAGGAGGAAAATAGTAAATAAATAAATTTAAAAAAATAAACGTATCAATTGGTAATAAAAAAAAAAGAAAGAGTGGAAGGGAGAGGGAGAGACAGAGAGAAACATCAGTGTGAGAGACACAGATATTGGTTGCTTCCCACATGCATGTGGACAAATTTATTTGAAGCAAATAAATATGTATTTTTCCTGCAATTTTTCTTCAATCACTATGTATGATGGTAATGTAGTGAAATAATAAGTAATTTGAAGTAGATGTCAAAGATTATTTTTATTGAAATGGAAAATTATTTGAAGGCAGAAATCAAGCCTTATTTTTTCTTCTTTTACTGATTGTGAAAGAGAAAGTAATTTAAAATTTAACTTATTTCCTCTCCCCCCACCTTCCACCAGCCAATAAGCATTGGTTGAATAAGTGCTACGTGACAGAGGATTTTTTCTATGCATAGGGTAGAACCATGAATAAATATTCTTTTATTGCTTTAAAGGAACTTTTAGTGGGAGAATGAGGACATAAAATAGATATTCTATGCTTTTTTACATAAAATGTAATAGAGATGTATATAAGTTACTGTGAGAGCAAAAAAAAAAAGGGGAAGAATCTATGATGCATGAAAGGTTCCACAAAGGAGATGACCAAGCTGAATCTTCAAGAAGAACTATAACTTTATGAAAGGAGTATTCTAGGCAGAAAAAATAATCGAAATCACGTGAAAGCTGAGATGCATATTTCTTGGCACTCTATGAGAATTGCCAGCAATTTGATATGGTTAAAGCTTGGGGCAGAGAAAAAAAGGAGTTGAAGAGATCAGAGAGGAGTGTAAAATAAGGAGGGAAAACTGATAGAAATGAGATTAGAAAAAAGGCAGGGGGAGGAAATGAAGGCCTTGTACTATTTGTCAAAGAGGTTTAGCTTAGCAGGGTTTCTCAGTGGAGGGTACTTTAACGTTTTGGACAGAACAAGTCTTTCTTGTTCTGGACTTTACACGCATTACAGGATAGTTAGCTTCTCTGCCCTCCACTCACATCAGTAGTGCTCACTAGTCATTGGGACAACCAAAATGATCCTCTAACCAAGCGGTTCTCAACCTGTGGGTCGTGACTCCTTTGGGGGTCGAATGACCCTTTCATAGGGGTCGCCTAAGACCATCAGAAAATGCAGATATTTACATCACGATGCATAACAGTAGCAAAATTTCATGGTTGGGGGTCACCACCACATGAGGAACTGTATGCAAGGGTCGCAGCCTTAGGAAGGTTGAGAACCACTGCTCTAGCCGGTATTTTCCAAACAATCCCTATGTGTGCAAACAAATCTGTTTGAGAAGCACTGACTGATAAAAAGCTGATAAATGGGGTTAAGCAGAGCAATTTTATAATTTGATCTTAGTACACTTTTTATTTATTCCTTTTCTCCTTGAATACTGACTGTGAAGTTAATAGATAGTCCATGTAAATATGAGAGTTTTCATTCTGTTTTTTAAATAAGAATGTAAAAACATTTACTGAATTTCCAATGCTGGAATAACATTTATGTATAGAAAGAATGTGTATCACTACAGTGACAGTTCAAAAGCTTTAAAAATATATTATACATCTGACACATGCTAATTGAAGACAAATTAGAAAACAAATAAACCAATCTGGAGAAAATAGAAATCAACCACATTTGCTCAAGTAGGAACGACCAATTAACATTTTGCTGTATGTCCTTTCTGTTTAAAACCGATTATTACATGTAACCACTTGTCCAGATTAAAAGCATCCACACCATGTTTATATGAATATTATATTTCTGGTTATAATTTTTAATTGTTCTATATTTTATTCAACTACTGTAACACTTGAACAATTATACTGGTTTTCTACTTTAAACAATTTTATGTGAAATCTCAATATACATCTGTCTGGTTGCTTTCTTAAATTTCCCAGAAATAAATTGAAAGTTCTCTGCATTTTTAGGCTTTTCATGTGTATTTCTGGAGAGACAAAATAGTGGCAGAATAGACGACGTGTCCTGAGTCTTGTCCTGGAGCAAACAAAGTGAGTGGCGGAAATGAGTGGAATTCAGCCCGAATTGGTAAAGGAGATGCAGCTGGTGAGACAATTTGCAGCCAGGAAGGGAAGGGTTCCCTGGATAAAGGTGAAATCAAGGATCTAGGCAAGAGAGTCTGCTGGACCTCTGTGCTCAGAGGGTCAGGGAGAAACTCCAGGGTGCCAAACCTGAGGAAAGGCAAAGGCAAAGACCATGCAGTGACTGCATAGTGCCAGCAAGAGAGGAGCTTTCAGGAACGCAATACCTCCTCGCACTGAGGCCTGTGCCTTTCTCCACTGAACCTAGTTCATAGGACCTTTCAGATACAGACACTTACCTGTGGCTGAAGAGCAGGAAAAGGAGTGAAGTTGTGGAATATGGGGAGAGTAGGCAGCGGTCCAGGAGAGGTGGTACTGAGTCTGGTGCTGAGTCATACCTGAATCACCATTTTCTCATGAGAGATAGCCCTTCCCTCCAGTCTCCAGGCAACCAATATAGCCACATCCAGATTCCACCCTTAATAATACAAAGGAATCTGAATACTCCCTGAGGTTATAGGAACTGGCCTAAAGAGAAATCTTTAGCCCCAGCAACCAGAAACTGAGAAACAGTACAGTACAGATGACTGGAATCATAAGCCGGTCTAAGGAACAACACTTCACTTTTATTTTTTATTTTTATTATCCTTTTTTTCCTTCTTTTCTTCTATATTTTTCTGTTGCTTTAATTTCTATTTCTTTTCACATTATTTTTTATTTGCTATTTTAAATTTTTATACCATTTTGAAATCAATTTTTAGTAAATTTATTATTTTTTTTCTTCTCATTCTCATTCTTCTCATCCACTTATTCCCTTTCTACTTCCTCAATACTAAATTGAGGTCCTTCCCATATTCATCAAATTCTTAATCTTATTTTCACCATATAAACTCAGCCTCTACAGATACTGCCCCAATCCTCTTTGCTGGCTTAGGGCACAGCAACCATATGAACAGCAGACACGTGAGCTGCCACTCCTGTCCAAGGAGCAGAAGTCCCACAAGCAACCCCTCACAGGCCTAAGAGCAGCAGCTTCACGTAGCCTACCCCTGTCCAAGGAACAGCAGCTGTGTTAGCAGCCAGTTCCCCTGTCTGAGGAGCACCAACCATGTGAGCAGCTCACCCCATCCAAGGAGCAGCAGTCACTTGAGCAGCCCACCCACTACTGAGGGGTGGCAGCCCCATGCAGCTTCTCGCAGCCCAAACCTTGCACCTGTCCAAATTGCAGCAGTTGTGCTGCATGAGCAGCCAGCCCCCTTCCAAGGAGCAGTAGCTGTGCAAGAAGCCCACCCCTGTGCAAGGAGCAGCAACTGTGTGAGTAGATCACCCTTTACTGAGCAGCAGCAGCCACACTAACTGCCTGCTTCCATCTGAGGAGCAGCAGCTATGTGACAAGCCCACCTCCTTCTGAGGAGCAGCAGCCACATGAGCCCATGTTCAAGGAGCAGCAGCCCTGTGTAGTCCACACTGGTCTGAGGAGCAGTACCCACACACAGCCTGCACCTATTCAATGAGAAGAAGCCAGGTGAACACCACATCCCTGTCCAAGGGACATCAACAACACGAGCAGCTCACTCTCATGCGAGGAGCAGCAGCTGCACCAGCAACCTGCACCTATATGAGGAGCAGCAGCCTTGCAAACAACCTGCCCCTGTCAAAGGAGCAGCGGCATCATGAGTGGCCCGTCCCATCTGAGGAACAGCAGTGGTATGCAGCCAGCCCTGATCTAAAGAACAGCAGCCACATTAGCAGTCCACCCCTGTCTGAGGAGCAGCAGCCACAGGAGCAGCTGCCCTCCATCCAAGGAGCAATGGACATGAGCAACCCATCCCCACCTGAGGAGCAGCAACTTCATAATCAGCCCACTCCTGTCCAAGGAACAGCAGCTATACAAGCAGCCTCCCTTACCAGCCAGAGGAGGCACCACTGCTGTGAATAGCACCCACCAGAGGAGCCACTGTAAACTGAAAAGCAGCTTGAGGAGCAACTACAGCTAGAGAAGCCACTGCCACCCAAGAAGTAGCCCCTGCACAGCTTGACATCTAGACCAGTCAGTGACACCAAAAATGGATAGACAAAGATACCCCCAAAGGAAAGAAAAAGAGGAATCACCAGAAAAGCAGCTAAGTGTAAGAGAGGCATGCAATATGTCAGAAAAAGAATTCAGAATAAGGGTCATAGAGTTCATTAACCAGATGAAACAAAAAAAATCAACACTTTATGTAAGAGTCAAGAAGAAATGAAGAGTGATATAGCTGCAATAAAAAAACACCATGGAAAGTTTCAACAATAGACTAGAAGAAGTGGAGGACCGAATTAGCGAATTAGAAAACAGGGAAGCAAGCAAAACACAGACCAACTGAATTGTAACTGGAGAAAAAAATTAAAAGACAGGAGGAGAACATAAGGGAGCTATGGGACAACATAAAATGAAGTAACATATAAATAATAGGGGTGCCAGAACAACAGGAAGAAGAACAAGGGTTAGAAGACCTATTTGAAGAAATAATGTCAGAAAACTTTCCAGATGTGGCGAAAGAAAAAGTCACACAAGCATAGAGAGTCCCAAACAGGATGAACCTGAAAATACCCACACCAAGACACATCATAATTTTGATGGCAAATATTAGGACAAAGAGAGAATCTTAAAGACTACAAGAGAGAGACAGAAAGTTACATACAAGGGAGCTCCCATTAGATTATCAAATTATTTCTCAACAGAAACACATCAGGCCAGAAATAAATGGAAGGAAATTTACAAATTTACAAATGCCTCTCTTTCACTTAGCTGCTTTTTTGGTGATTCCTCTTTTTATTTCCTTTAGGGGTATCTTTGTCTCTCCATTTTTGGTGTCACTGACTGATCTAGATGTCAAGCTGTGCAGGGGCTACTTCTTGGGTGGCAGTGGCTTCTCTAGCTATAGTTGCTCCTCAAGCTGCTTGTCAGTTTACAGTGGCTCCTCTGGTGGGTGCTATTTACAAATTTACAAAGTCATGCAAAACAAAGGACAGAATCCAAGAATACTCTATCCAGCAAGGTTATCATTCAAAATTGAGGGGAAATAAGGAGCTTCACAGACAAAAAAAACAAAAACAAAAACAAAAAAAAAAACATTAAGGGAGGTTATCACTACCAAGCCAGAAATGCAAGAAATACTAAAGGGACTGATGTAAAAAGAAGAAATAAAAAGGTAAGAAGGAACACAGACACAAAAAATAAAAATTACTACAAATAAGTACCTTTCAATAATAACTTTAAATGTAAATAGACTAAATGCTCCAATTAAAAAACATTGAGTGACTGAATGGTTAAAAAAACATGATATATATATATATATATGCTGTCTACAAGAGACCTATCTAGAAAAAGGTACTCACACAGACTGAAAGGGAAGGGTTGGAAAGACATCTTCCAAGCAAATGGAAATGAAAAAAAAGATGGGGTGGCAGTACTTATATCTGACAAAATAGACCTCAAAGTAAAGGCCATAACAAGAGATAAGGAAGGCCACTTCATAATAATAAAGGGATCAATACAACCAGAGGACATAACTCTGATAAACATATATGCATCTAATTCAGGAGCACCAAAATACATAAAAACAAAACAAAAACTGCTAGAAGATATCAAGGGGAAGATCGACAATGATACAATTATAGTAGGGGACTTTAATACACCACTGATTATCACAGGATAAATCCTAAAGAAAATCAGCAAAGAAATAACAATTCTAAACAATTCACTAAATAAGATGAACCTAATTGACATCTTCAGAGCATTTAATCCCCAAACCACAAAATATATTTCTTCTCAAATGCACATGGGACATTTTAAAAAATAGACCACATATTGGATCACAAGCAAAGTCTCCCCAAATTCAAAAAGATTGAAATCATATCAAGCATTTTCTCAGACTACAATGGCATAATATTAGAAATAAGCTACAATAAAAATATTCCAAAGAATTTAAACATTTGGGAGCTGAATATCATGCTATTAAACAATGATTGGGTTATCAATGAGATCAAAGAAGAAATTAAAAACATCCTGGAGACTAGTGACAATAAAAACACAACAATGCAAATGCTATTGGACACAATGAAAGCAGTACTAAGAGGGAAATTCATAGTTTTACAAGCCTACCTCAAAAAAATAAAAGAATGAAAAAATGATAATAAATCATCTAACTCAACAACTCAAAGAACTAGAAAGAGAGCAACAAGAAAAGCCCACAGTGAGCAGAAGGAAGAAAATAAAAAAGATTAGAGCAGAAATGAATGATAAGAGACCAAAACAAAAAAAAAACAAAAACAAAAAAACACAAAAGATCAATGAAACCAAGAGCTGGTTCTTTGAAAGGATAAATAAGATTGATAAACTTCTAGCTAGGCTCACCAAGAAGCAAAGAGAGAGGACCCAAATAAACAAAATCAGAAATGAAATAGGAGAAATAACAACATACCCCACAGAAATATAAAGGATTATTAAAACATATTATAAACAACTCCATCCTAAAAAATTACACAACCTGGATAAAATGGACACATTCCTAGAAAAATATAACCTTCCAAAACTTACTCAGGAAGATTCTAAAAATCTGAATAGGCTGATAAGTATGGAAGAAATTGAAGCAATCATCAAAAAGCTTCCAGCAAGCAAAATCCCAGGGCCAGATGGCTTCACAGGGGAGTTTTACCAAACATTCAAGAAAGAATTAAAACCTATCCTCCTCAGACTATTCCAAAAAATTCAAGAAGAAGGAACACTTCCAAGCTCCTCAATGAACCCAGCATCACCCTAATACCAAAACCAGATAAAGATAACACAATGAAAGAGGATTACAAACCAATATCCCTCATGAACATAGACACCAAAATCCTCAACAAAATTCTAGCGAATTGGATCCAGGTAGTACATCAGAAAGATCATATATCATGCCCAAATATGATTTATCCTGGGGATCCAAGGAGGTACAATATTTGAAAATCAATAAACGTGTTACATCTCATCAACAAATTGAGAGATAAAAATCATATAGTCATATGATTGATGCAGAAAGAGCATTTGACAAAATCCAACATTGTTTCTTGACAAAAACTCTCAGCAAGGTGGGAATAGAAGGCTCATACCTCAACATTATATCAGCCATATATGACAAACCCAGAGCTAACATCATACTCAATGGACAAAATCTAAAACCATTTCCCCTAAGAACAGAAACAAGACAGGGATGCCCACACTCACCACTCCTGTTCAACATAGTGCCAGAAGTACTAATCATTACAATCAGACAAGAAGAAGAAATAAAAGGCATCTAAATTGAAAAAGAAGAAGTAAAGCTCTCCTTATTAGCAGATGACATGATACTGTACATAGAAAACCCTTAAGATTCCATAAAAATTATTATACTTAATAAATGAATTTGGCAATGTATCAGGATACAAAATTAATGCCAAGAAATCTATGGCATTTCTATACATCAATAATGAACTTACAGAAAGAGAGATCCCATTTGCCATTGCACCAAAAAAAATTAAGATACCCAGAAATAAACTTAACTAAGGAGGTAAAAGACCTATACGCAGAAAACTACAAGACATTGAACAAAGAGATAGAGGAAGACATAAAAAAATGGAAGAACATATCACTTTCATGGATGGGTAGAATAAATATCATCAAAATGCCCATACTACCCAAAGTAATCTATAAATTCAATGCACTTCCCAATAAAATACCAATGGTATATTTCCCAGACCTAGAGCAAACTTTCCAAAACTTCATCTGGAATAAAAAAAAAAAAAGACCCTGAATAGCTATAGCAATCCTGAGAAAGAAGAACAAAGTAGGTAGGATCTCAATACCAGATATTTAGCTGTATTACTAAGCAACTGCCTGGTACTGGCACAAAAACAGACATATAGATCAGTGGAATAGAATAGAGAATCCAGAAATGGACCCAAACCACTATGCTCAATTAATATCTGACAAAGGAAGCATGAACATAGAATGGAGTAAAGACAGTCTCTTCAATAAATGGTGTTGGAAAAATTGGACAGATACATGCAAACAAATGAAACTAGACCACCAACTTATATCATACACAAAAATAAACTCAAAATGGATCAAAGACTTAAACATACAATGGGAAACCATAAAAGTACTAGAGGAATCCACAGGTAGAAAAATCTATGACATATGCCGAAACAATTTCTTCACTGCTACTGCTCCTAGGGCAATGGAAACTAAAGAGAAATAAACAAATGGGACTATATCAAAATAAAAAGCTTTGCACAGCAAAGGGGACCATCAATAAAACATCAAGAAAGCCCAATGTATGTGAGAACATATTTGCCAATGATATCAACGATAAGGATTTAATCTCCAACATTTATAGGGAACTCATGCAGCTTAACTTAAAGAAAATAAACATCCCAATCAAAAAATGGGCAATTGATCTAAATAGACACTTTTTGAAAGAAGACAGAAAGAAGGCCAAGAGACATATGAAAAGCTACTCAAAGTCACTAATCATCCGAGAAATGCAAATCAAA
Source organism: Lasiurus borealis (assembly GCA_004026805.1). Taxonomy (NCBI): domain Eukaryota; kingdom Metazoa; phylum Chordata; class Mammalia; order Chiroptera; family Vespertilionidae; genus Lasiurus; species Lasiurus borealis. The sequence continues at coordinate 8,851 of PVJN01047952.1, forward strand.
ACAACAATGTGGTAGCTGTCAGAAAGGCTATTATCAACAAATCAACAAATGGCAAGTGCTAGTGAGGATGCGGAGAAAAAGGAACCCTCTTGCACTGAGGGTGGGAATGCAGACTGGTGCAGCCATTATGGAGAACATCATGGAGTTTCTTCAAAAACTGAAAATGGAACTCCCATTTGACCCAGTGATCCCACTTCTAGGAATACATCCCAAGAAACAAGAAACATGAATCAGAAAGGATATATGTACCCCTATGTTCATTTCAGCACAATTTACCATAGCTAAGATTTGGAAACAGTCAAAGTGCCCATCAGCAGATGTGTGGATTAAAAAAAAACTGTGGTACATCTACTCAATTAAATACTATGCTGTGGTAAAAAAAAAAAATAAAGGAGTTCTTACCATTTGCAACAACATGGATGAGATGGAGAGCATTATGTTTAGTGAAATAAGCCAGTCAGAGAAAGATAAGCATCATATAATCTCACTCATTTGTGTAATATAATGAACAACATAAACTGATGACCAAAAACAGATCCAGAGGCAGAGAAACATCAATCAGAACGTCAAACCTCAGGGAAGGTAGATGAGGATGTGGGTAAATGAGAGAGATCAACCAAAGCAGTTATATGCATGCATTTAAGCCTAATCAATGGACACAAACAACGCAGTGGGGGCATTAATGGGAGGTGGGGGGTAATGGTGGAAGAAGGACACATATGTAATACCCGAATCAATAAAGAAATTAAAAAAAACACTAAAAATAAAAAAGAAAAAAAATAAGAAATATGTATTTCCAAGTTTTCTTCTGGAAAAAAATTTTATCAGCAATACCAAAAGGTGTTATTTTGTTCACAATTTGTTTAGTAACTGTTACTTTCATTTAAAAAAAATCTTAAAACTGCTTAGCAATTATATTAGAAAAATGCTAACCAGACACGGAACTGTTATTATTAGGCACACTTATTTGACTATTTGTAGAGTTGAATATTTTTCCTGTTTAATATTTATTAATTACTATTTCTGTTCCTATGAATTATTTGTTTATATCTTTTAAGAATTTTTCATCTTTTTATTTAGTGTTTTCTATATATAAACATTGTCATTTGTCTTTCAATATTTTTTATGGTGCTTGTTTAGATGAAAGATTTTGATAAATGATGAACACAAACTATCATTCTTTTTTTTCATGTTTTCCTTTAAAAAAGACTTATCTACTCCAAGGTTAGCTAAATACTTATTATATTCTAATAATTTTATGATTTCATATTTTACATTTAATCTTTAATCCCTATGTAATTTATTTTGCTGTAAGTTATGAAGTAGGTATATAACTTTGTAGTTTCCTAAATGGTTGGCCATTTTTATCAGTTACTGAATATTTTTTCTTATTAATTTCAAATACTTTAGTCACATATTAAATTATTATATAAATACTTAAATCTGTTTGGGGATATTTTAATTTGATAAGTTTTTTTTTTTACTTTAAATTTTAAGCTCACAAATTTGGTATGTAGGAAAGTTAGAGTTGCATATATTTATCTTATAGTTGGCCACCTTATTAAGCTCTTTTATTACATTTTAAGTTTTAAAATTGAGTCCTTTGTAATTATTAGGTAAAAATTACATTATCTGGAATTTTGTTACCTTCTTCCTATCACTGATAACTATTTTTTAACCTAGTGATATTGGCTACAACATCTAAAGCAATATTGAATAATAACGATTAATATCATAACCTTATAGTAAACTTTAATGGCAAATGTCTAGTATTTTTCAAATAATGGTGATTATTTGTTTGAGACTATTATGTTAAGAAAATATATTTATCTTCTTGTTTTAATAAAATTTTGCTGTAATCAGCAATATTCATCAAATATATTTTCATTTTCTGTTAAGGTAAGATCTCATGTGGTCTATTAATCAATTTGAAACAAAAGAAAGCACCTTTATATTTATAGATACTTTCTTAGACCAATTCCTGGTCTTCTTCTTTTTTTAATATATTTTATTGATTTTTTACAGATAGAAACATCAATCAACTGCTTCCTGCACACCCCCTATGAGGATATGCCAGCAACCAAGGTACAAGCCCTTGACTGTAATCACACCTGGGACCTTTCAGTCCACAAGCCGGTGCTCTATCCACTGAGCCAAGCCAGTTAGGGCTGGGCCTTCTGATTTATTAATATTTATTTAAGATTTTTGCACCTATAAGTAACTAAGCTAAAAACTTAGTGTTCTTTTTGTGTTTTGTCAGTTTTGATATTAGGCACTGCTAGTTAAGAGTTGGCTCAGTGGACAGAGGGTCAGCCTGCGGACAAAGGGGTCCCGGGTTCGATTCTGGTCAAGGGCATGTACCTTGGTTGCGGGCACATCTCTGATGGGGGGTGTGCAAGAGGCAGCTGACTGATGTTTCTCTCTCATCGATGTTTCTAACTCTCTATCTCTCTCCCTTCCTTTCTGTAAAAAAATCAATAAAACATATATTTTAAAAAAGAAGGGTTATGAAACAGCTCTTGGGTTATCATAAGTTATAGGTAGCTTTTCAATTGCTTAGCCCTTTTGTATATTTTCATTAATTTAAGCATATTTACTATCAGACCCTCAAAAAAAAAAGTAAGGAAGCTAATTTGTTTGTTTGTTTTAGACTAAAAGAAAAAATGAACCAAATAACTCATCCCCCTATGCTCTCACTTGTGCTCTGGAGATAGTAGAATCACAATTTTCTCTAGAATGGGTGTGTCTTGTGACAGGGGTGATATTAAGGAGCTCTTTTGGCTTGAAATGTAGCTTTGATTGCAATATGTTAAGCCAAAAAAAATACACTCACAGTCTGATAATTAGACATGTAATATAACTTTAGCTGCTTGTTTTCAAAGGATAAAAATAAGAGCATATGATTAAAAATGTTAATGGCACGTTTATGCTTAAATTACTTTAAAATGTCTAAGCTCTAAGTTTAGATAATTACAAGAATTATAACTATCACAATCCTAGACTCTTGATATAATGGATCGAAACAGTTTAAGTGTCACTGGAATTTTCCATTGCAGAAAGAACTGAATAACATTTACTGGGCCACAAAGACTTTTCTTTTGTATTGTTGAATTGCAGGCACTGGACTACATCTTGCAGTGGGATATCATGTGTGCTTATCTTTCACAGAAATTTCTCAAAGTGTTTGGCTTATTGGTAGTTCCTTTTCCTCTTTTCTATGGTTAAGACATATGTGGTTCTTGTCCTTTCAACTTTTATTTTAAAAATATTTTAATAGGACTTTGAGAGAAAGTAAACTCAAATCAACATGTAGAACCAGATGTCTCTGTGAGTTGGTCAGAAATAGGAAAACATCCAGGGTGGTACTGCTCACTGTCTTAACACAGGAGAAGCTGTCAGCAGTGAGAGAGAAAAAGAATGCAGCAAAAGCAGAGGGAAAAGACAGGGGATTTCCTGATGACACTTGAATCTCTGGTTCCAGTCTTTTCTGAGGCAAGGGTGCATCCCTGCCAAAGGTTCTACAGGTCATCTCTTAATCCTTATAATACATTTGTTTTTTTTTTTTACTTAAGCCAACACAGTTGATTTCTTCTACTTAAAATCAATGAATATAAACACTTGTGCCACACCCAGAGGGAGATGCAGAAATGTTTGGAGCAAGGGGTCTTCTCTGTAGGGGGTTGAGGCCCTTTAGCCAATAAATAGTACTGGGAATTAATATTAATGTGACTCATCTGTGCTTCTAGGCTGGAGGGGTCTAGGGTCATCTAGGTTACACGTTTTAAATAACATAAAAACCAGAAACAGGTCCTCTTGCAAAATCCACATCATCCATAATGTAAAAACAAAAAAATTGCCCAGTTACTTTCAACTGTTCTTGAGACCAAAAATAAATTTTCTCCTGGAGTCCTCATGAAGGAGACTGTGCAGTGCACTGGAAAGAAATACAGTGCCAAGCAATCATAGTTTTTAGTGTATTTGTCCTCACATGCAAGTCCCTAGCTGGGACCTTAGCTCTAAATGAACTCTTAGTAAGATCAAAGTAAATAAAGATTTCCCTCCACTGGATCCAGGCATTTCCTCAGAATAAAAAAAATAACCCCCCAAAATAATAATAAATAAAATAAAAGCTGTAGAAATCAAACTTCTCAGGGAATTTACAGAGTTTTCTATTTATTAGAATTCATTTGTCAAGTTGGCCACCAAAACAACAACAAAAACCCTTCCAGATTATAATAATCCCTCCCAGTAGTATGTGCATAGAGATGGCATGAGGGATCAAGATGCTCAGGATAAAAACTCACTCAAGGATTCCAGGGCAGTCAATTTACTTTATACATTTGCAATCACTATTTATTCTCCATGATTCTTTCCTTAGTACTCTGAATTAGCAAAGACTGTGAGTACAAATAAAGTCATATAGACCAATGGGCTAAATGTTGATTTGTGTAATTACCCAGCTCTGAGAGCTCTCAGTAGGAACTGATTTGATTTTTGACTTTTAAAAAGTTGTTCTACCAGATGATTATTATGGTCATTGAAATTAGAAATGGAATTATGGTTGAACCCTAAATAACATGATGTGAACGCTAACACTGCTATTTAGCTGTTACGCTGAACAATTAAGAACAGTGGAAGGGACAGGGTGTCCTTGTGAAAGCCCTAAATTTAATACTGGGAATGTCAATTTGTTAACCTTTCACTCCTTTTTTAAGGGAAGTGCAGGTCTTAAGGAACTTACCCAAGGCCTATACTCAAGTAGAAAATTATGAGCTTCACTTTCTAAGGAAGATATGTGTTACCTCCTCCTTTGAGGGCAGTGCAGTCTTCACATTCATGGGTCTCAAAATCTTGCTATAAAATGAAAAATTCTCTGATGGATCAGTTGTAAGAGCTGCTTACTTTGGGAACAATCTCTCCCTTTACAAGTATTTGCATAGCTCACTTTTTTTTTGAAAAAAAGAAAAAGAAAAAAGAAAAGGGAGATATGTAAGGGTGCTGCTATGAAGATGTGTTTATATGTGAAAGAAAATCAGGGCTGAAGTTCAATGTCATACAGCATGATCTGACAGTTAATTTGCTCTTATCCTCTAAGACACAAGTAGAAATTTGAATAATGAATATCAATAGTGAAAAGTTATATTTTCATTAAATAATGAATAGTAGTATAGGAGCCACAATCATATCAGAACTTTGAGGGTCACAAAGTGCAAAGCAGCCTTTGAGCCCCTGCTACCTCAGGTGTGTCTGGCCAGAGAGGGACCACAGGAGGTTGGCTCCAGGGCGTGTCCAGCCCATCTCGCCCCGTCCAGCCCCTCGACCACCTTATTAATTTCCTTTCAATGTTCATGAATCCATGCACCGGGGCAGTTAGTATATGTAATAAAAATAAAAGGTTGTGAACATAGAGTAAAGGGAGGGTCTTTAGAAGTCTTCTCTATTTGTGAATTGCATTTAAAACATATCTTTGTAAATTAATTAAAGAGTATTTCAGGCCCACTATTCACTTTGCCATGTGTGTCAATCACAGTCTCTGGTACTTAGTAAGAAATTACTAAATATATTTTTTAATGAAGTTAATATACGTATTTGCTAGAACCTTAGTCACTGAGAAGGTTTAGAATTTTTGGTTGTTTTTTTGTGGTAGGCAGAAGGATATCCTGAGTCTCCCTTCTCAATCAAATACCTGAAATTTGTGAATGTGTTATATTACATGGTAACAACAAACAAATAACTTTGCTCCTGGGATTAAGTTAAGGATCTGAGTTTGAGTCGAGGAGATGATGCTAGTTTATCCAGGTGGGCCAAATATAAGCATAAGGGCCCTTGTAAGGGGGAGTCAGAAGGGCCAGACTCAGAGAGGAGATGTCACAACAGATGCAGAGGTCACAGTAGAAAGATATGTGATAATGCTATGCTGCTGCCCTCAAAGATGGTCAACAAGGCCATGAGCCAAGGAAAGCCAGTAGCCTCTAGAAGCTAGAAACAGCAAGAAAATGAGTCCTCTCTGTAAACTTCCAGGAAGTGTGCAACTTGTCAGCTCATTTTAGACTTCAGACTTCAGAATTCTAAGGTCATAAACATGTGTGTGTGTGTTTTTTAAGTTTGGAGTAATTTCTTATCTTAGTAATAAGAAACTAATGCATCATTTTACTACTGACCTGCATTAATCACTTCGTTAAGTTCTTCATATAAAGGGAAGAAAGTTGATGCTATCCGGTTAGTCCTTAGATAGATTCCTTTCAGATAAAGCCCTCTGGGAATGTACATTTTGTATAATGAAGCAGAGTTCATATTTGTCACTCTCCTGACTCTACCCCTCAGGAGGAAGGGACAGCATGTTCACGTGGATACCCTCAGGGACTTTTTACCACATGTTAGTTTGGCTCTAACGTACGTTGCTTCCTCTGCTCTGCTTAGTAAATAAAAGTGGTGTAGCATCATGACCACAGCGAACGAGGAACTCTGCCATCCTCCAGAAGTCCAAAAGAGGCTGCCCAGTCCTTGTTTAGGCAGTGAGGATGGCTCTTGGTGGGAACTCTGGATGTTCAGTGATTTCCTGGTGCTCCAAAAGCTTCTGTTGTGCATTATCTGGCCTTGTGAAATGGGCTATTGTTTCAGAGGCTGCATACCAGAATAGAAGGTTGCAGATGGAGACAGTAAGAGTACAGAGCGAGCATTTGGTAGATCCCAAGAGCTAGTTTTTCATTGGGAGATATTACTAGGTCTGGAGTGAACGGTTCATAGGTGCCCAATCCCCTTTATGGTCAGTTCCAGAGGGGGTCAAGCAGCCGTTTGTCACTGTATAAAATGCTTAACTTAGAATGAGTAAACATGCTCTCTGGTCTTATTTGCACCATGAACTAAGATGAAGAAATGATATGCTGTGTAGACAAGTTGTAACTACTGAGGAATTGAGCAAATAAGGCTGAATATTCTTCAGTTATGTA
>PVJN01047953.1:5344-15904 GCA_004026805.1 Lasiurus borealis
ATGTAAATGGAAGGCCAGAGGGCTGGCCAACCTTAATTGCTCTGAAAGGTCAGAGCTGATTACTTGTTGTTTACTCGAAACTGTTTGTATCATGCTAATTTCTGTTAGTTCCTGCCTAAAGGCTAGGGGTGTGTCCCAAAGCCTTAATAAAAGGGAGAAAAAGGCCAGAGCAAAATGGTAGTCCTTCCCACTAGAGGAATGCTCCTGCCTGGCCCCCCAATATCGCCAAATTAATATTTTCTAGTCTCTTATTTCGTTTGCGTGCGGCCTCCTTCAGAACCCGAACCCTGACCCGGGAACCCTGAACCACGCGGGACGTGGAAAGAGGTTCCCACAGTACAAGACCTTCTAGTGTTTCATCAAAGCATTCAGGCTGAGGTGGTAAGACCATAAGATCAAAACAGTCTAAGTTATTAAAAATCCCTGAAGAGTTACTCAACCCCACAGAACTCTTCATGAATATGTGTTAAGCCACTTAATTTGGAGTTGTTGTTTATTACAGTACTAGAGGCCCAGTGCAAAAAAATTGTGCATGGGGGGTGGGGTGGAAGGACTCATCCCAGCCTGCACACTCTCCAATCTAGGACACTTTGAGGGATGTCTGACTGCATGTTGAGTTGGACATCCCTTTCACAATCCAGGACTGCTGGCTCCCAACTGCTCTCCTGCCTGATTTCCTGATTGCCTCTAACCACTTCTGCCTGCCAGGTTGATCACCCTCTAACCACTCCCCTGCCAGCCTGATTGATACCAAACTGCTCCCCTGCTAGCCTGATTGCCCCTAAATGCCTTCCCTTGCAGGCCTGGTCCCCACTAACTGCCCTCTCCTGCAGGCCTGGTTGCCCCTAACTTCCCTCTTCTGCTGGTCTTATCACTCCTAACTGCTCTCCACTGCACCCCTGGTCACCCCCAACTGCTCTCCTCTACTGGCCTGGTAACCCCTAACTGCCCTCCCCTGTTGGCCTGATTGCCCAAAACTGCCCGTTGCAGATCTGGTCACCCCCAACTGTTGTCTTCTGATCGCCCAATCACACACAACTGCCTTCCCTTGCAGGCCTGTTCCCAGTCAAGTGCCCTCCCTTGCTGGCCATATTGTGGTGGTCATCTTCTGTCCACATGGGGGCAGACATCTTTGACCACATAGGAGCAGCCATCTTTTGTGTTGGAATGACAGTCACTTTGTATTACTCTTTTATTAGATAGGATTAGATACACACACACACACACACACATGTATATATCCAGTATTACAATGTACTAGATGATGGATGATGGCAACATCATATCTAATAAGAGAGTAATATGCAAATTAACCATCACTCTGCTACATCCACAAGCCATGCCCACCAGCCAATCAGGAGCAAGTATGCAAATTAACCTAACCAAGTTTGCAGCCACCAAGTGCGCAGGAGGCTTGTATTTCCCTGGCAATGGAAGAAGCCAAACTTTCTGCACACCTTGGCCTGCACAGACCTCCCCTCAAGGCTACAAAGTTTCAATTATAGAAGATAAATAAATCCCAGAAACAGGGCCTCCACTTGGGTCTCTGGGGGGGTTGTTGCCAGGATGCAAACCACCACAAGCCCCTCACCCATGCTGCCACATTCCCCAAGGCAGTGGTCGGCAAACTCATTAGTCAACAGAGCCAAATATCAACAGTACAATGATTGAAATTTCTTTTGAGAGTCAAATTTTTTAAATTTTAACTTCTTCTAACTCCTCTTCTTCAAAATAGACTGACCCAGGCCATGGTATTTTGTGGAAGAGTCACACTCAAGGGACCAAAGAGCCACATGTGGCTCATGAGCTGCAGTTTTCCAACCACAGCCCCAAGGGAACCCCCACCATGATCCAAGACACCCTTCGGGGCAAATGAGCCACCCCCCACTTTGCATTAAGCCTCTAGCCTATCTAATAAAAGAGTAATATGCAAATTGACTATCATTCCAACACATAAGATGGCTGCCCCCATGTGGTCAAAGATGGCTCTTCCCATGTGGACACAAAATGGCCACCCCAAGATAGCCAGCAAGGGAGAGCAGTTGGGAGGAACCAGGTCTGCAAGGGAGGGCAGTTAGGGGTGACCAGACCTACAGGGAAGGGAAGTTAAGGGCAAACAGGCTGGCAGGGGAGCATTTAGGCATCAATAAGGCTGGCAGAAGAGTGGATAGGGGGTGATCAGGCTGGCAGGCAGAAGTGGTTAGGGGCAATCAGAAAGGCAGGCAGGCAAGCATTTGGGAGCCAGCAGTCCGGAATTGTGAGAGGGATATCCGATTGTCCTAAATGGGCAGTCGGGCATCCCTTGAGGGGTCCCAGATTGGAGAAGGTACAGGCTGGGCTGAAGAACACCCCCCCATGCATGAATTTCATGCACCGGGCCTCTAGTTAATATTATAAAAGTAGAGAAGTAACTTGCCAAATATGTAACAGGTATTTTAAGAAGTAAAGTATAATTTAAAAACTAGATTATATTTATAGCCAAAAATATGCCTTTCTACTTTGTTTCAACTTAGCTTGACATGAAGAGTCATGTTTAGTATTGGGAGAGAAATTAGAGTGTTTATATAATGTCAAAAGTTAAAGCTATAATATTATATTAGAAAGGGGTGGGGATTGACATGGCATGAGAGAATAAAAGAAAAAAAAAACAAATAGTTGATGGAATTTTCAGTCTTTTCAATTCTATTTGAATGTTTAAGTACTAAACTTCTCCATAATTATATATAGTAGGGACTCACTAAATATTAGTTAAATTGAATTAATTGCATTGTAGATCCCAAATATAATAATTCATGTTTGCTGACAGCATATTTCTCCTGGAATTTCTTACACTTTAACTAAATGTGGAAAATTCCTGTCTATATGTTAGACAATAATAAATATGCTATTTGTTACTGATAAAAATGTAAATAAAAAAGAAGTAGAATGTGTTCAATTTTATTTCTTTAGAATATATATTGAATACATTTCTAAAGGGAGCATGAATCTAAGGAAATGATATGCAAAGTTTTTTAAATGGGAAAAAATAGTATTTTTTTTAAATTTTGTGAGTCATATGGTCTCTGTTACAACTATTCAACTCTGCTATTGCAGTATGAAAGCAGCAATATACAATATGTACATTAATCAGTATGGTGGTGTTTTAATAAAATTTTATTTACAAAAAAAAAAGAAAAGAGTCAAGGCAGATTTGATCTATAGGTGGTAGATTTCTGAGCATGTTCTATTATTTTTTATTGAAGCACTAGAGGCCCAGTGCACAAAATTTGTGCACTTGGGCTGGGGGTGGGGGTATCCTTCAGCCCAGCCTGCACCCTCTCACATTCTGGGACCCCTCAGGGGATGTCTGCCTGCTGACTTAGGCCTTTTCCCCATGGAACAGTTGGAAATCCCCCTCACTCCTTACTGCTTGCTGCTCTTTACCACTCAGCTTGCTGCTCCTTAGTGCTGCCATGGAGGCAAGAGAAGCTCCTGCCACTGCCACTGTGCTCACCAGCCATGAAACTTATTTTTCTGTGTAGTTGTCCATGGGCCAACTGCTCTCTTCCTTCTCACTTAGGGCAAGCAGCATGTGAGAGAAGAGTACACTGTCATGGATTGCAGAGTGCTGCCTGGAGTTGAGGCGAGTGGCTGGGCCCACTGGGTGAAGGGTGGATACAGAGGATGCTATCTCACCCAACTGTAGGGCGGACTGGCAGGCCTTCACCTGCCTGACCCCACCCAGGTAGGGTGTTTGCCTCTCCATTCTCCATCCTTCCATCTGTGACACCTATCACCCTTGCCAGGCCTCCCCCAAAGTGAGTTCAGCTCAATCTCTGAGTGTAAAAGGGCATGGGCGGAAGGCTGTGCTCCACTCCAGTGCCCCCTGATTCTCAGCAACAGGACCTGGTCTCAGGACGATGGCCATGGCTGCAGAATATAGATCTGTTTCAAGAAAAGTTGAGAATGCAGATTTTCGTATAAGCTCCTATTTCAAAAGGTGGCAGTTAATTTACATCGCAGCAAAGACAACTTCATGAGTAACACAAGTGGGTAAAGTCAGGGCCAAACCAGGCCATTTCCTCATCTAATCTCTCTGAGGTACGTAGACAGAGAACCAAGTCTCAGCTCTTTGCAGGACACTTCTGGGTTTGTTTTTTTGTTTGTTTGTTTGTTTGTTTTTAAGCTTAAAGAACAGTAGTCTGTCTCCATTATTATTTTTTGGGATTTTTCATTGTCGGATAAAAGTGGCAATCCTCTTGATATACAATATTCCAATTGCACCCATATGACAATGACAGCGCCCCTCAGAGGGAGGGAGCTGACAGATGGGGAGCAGGGAATTCTGAAAACCAAAGCAAAGGTTCAGAACACACAAGTCCTTGGTGTTTTGCTGAGAAACTTGGACTCCTTCCTCTGCGGTCACACACCAGGCAGTCACTCAGAAATATCTTGGCATCAGCCAACTTATGGAATTCTCCCTTCTCTTGGTTCTCCTGAGCCAGACTCCAGACATTGACTGTGGCATTCTCTTGGTCATCATTTTTTTTCCCCCAAAAGTTTATATGAATATGGCATACAAAGATACAGCCTCTTTTGTAGGAAGAGGGAAGGAAGGGGTGGTTAAATAAGGCATAGAGAGCTGCAGCAAGCACAGCTGTGGGGAGGGCCAAGGGAGAGAGGAGGTTGGTACTGGGGCTGAGGTCCTAGAGCCATTTCTGGGGAAGTAGGGATCCCTCTGAGTGCCATGTTCTTAGGCTGAACTAATTGGTCAAGCTGAGGTAAAATTGGGTGGTTATATCAACCCTCTTAGGTGCTATATACCCTTTCCCACCTCAGCTCTGTTGTAAAACCACAGAGCCCTGAATTCCAAAGGCCCCATCCAGAGCAGAGGCCCTGGAAGGGGGTAAGAGGAAGTGAGTAGGGCAAGTTTGAAAGCCAATATGCCTGTGTGCTGAGGGATGGCCGCGGACAGTGGTGAGAGGTAGCAGGGGAAGGGCTCTCATACATACCCTTCTGTGGGGGCCACAGGTGAAGGAGGCCAGGGAAGTAGGGTAGGGTTGGGGCCCCATGGCCCCAGCCTCTTAGGCATCCCTGTTTGCCCTCTGCAGTGTACATGGAGGAAACGGGCTGCCTCTGAAGAGGGGCTAGGCCAGGCTAGGTGATCATATTGAGTTCTGGCTGAAGGTGATGGTCCTGTTATGCCTTCTAATTGGTGATGGACCCAGGCCTGACTCCACAGGCTCCCAGGCACAGAAAGTTCCTCTGCTGCGCATGCAGCCTCCTACTGGCCTGTTAATATGCAAATTGATCATTATCATGATGCTGTTAGGACCAATTTGCATATTACCTCTTTATTATATAGATAGTGACTTTGTTATACAGTATATTGAAATACTGAAGAAATGGTATATTCTGTAGTAGTTGAAAAGGGCAAACATGGAAAGGACTCACTCCACTTGGAACTAGACTGAACAACTGAGTTACCTCAAAATCAGAAAGAATCATAGAACTGGAATTAGACTGAGCCATTAAGAGGGATAAATGACGTCAGTGAAGTTAAAAGGAAAAGTAATTTATTATATAGATTAGGAGCTCAGGTTTGGAGTCAGACCTAAATTCGAGTTCCTGTTCTGATACAAGTTTTATTCCAATAACTCATTTTCTTTGCTTCAGTTTTCTCAATTGCAAAATGAGTTAAAAACAACACCTACCTTAGGTTTTAATGTTGATTAAATGAGATGACACATGCTGAGACTATAGCCCAGTGCCTGGCATATAATTCCTTAATAAATTGTATGTGTTAGCTACTATTATGGCTAAGATTAGTCAGAACTTGAGATTCATAAGTTATACACACAATATTTATACATTATTCCCAATATTTATTTACTCTTTTTGATGATGAGGTATTTAACATGAAATAAAACTTAAACATACTCAATGAAACAATAATAAATGCCAGATAACAATGTAGAACTCCTATGTTTGAAGCTCTGAAAGGTCAAAACCAGCCACTCCCTATCTAATTGAGACAATGAACTTCCCCATCAAATAATCATGTCAATCCCGACTGATAAGATAATCTACTTGTTACTGGAATTGCCTGCTTCAGGGCAAAGGTGTATCCCAAACCTAAATAAAAAAGATGGCAAGGCCAAAGCAAGGTGGTAGTCCATCCCACTAGAGGAAGGCTCCCGCCTGGCCCCCCAATATCGCCAAATTAATGTTTTCTAGTCTCTTATTTCATTTGCATGCGTCCTCTTTCAGAACCCGAACCTTGAACCATGCAGGGCTTGGAAAGAGGTTCCCGCAGTTTGGCTCAGTGGATAGAGTATTGGATTACAGACTGAAGGGTCCCAGGTTTGATTCTGGTCAAGGGCACATGCCGAGTTTGACGGCTCAATCCTCAATGGGGGCAGGAGAGGTGTAGGAGGCAGCTGATCAATGATTTTCTTTCATTATTGATGTTTCTATCTCTCTCTCCCTTTTTCTTCCTCTCTGAAATCAATAAAAAAATATATTAAAACTAAAAAAAAAAAAAAAACAAGGACCTGAACCCAAGACCATCTATCCAGGAAGGCTATCATTTAAAATGGAAGAGGAAGAAAAATGGCTCTCCCCACACCAAAAAGAAAAAAAAAAAATTGCTACCACAAAACTAGCATAGCTCCAAAATCCTAAAGTTCTGATCCATTTATAGAGTCCAATCAATGACATAAAACAGCATCTCTCTCTGCCATTAACTCTACACTAACCCTACAAGTGATAATGGATTTGCTGGATCATATGGCCTGAGTGGCAGAGCAGCTTACTCAGCAGCCTGAGAACCAAGGGAGCTGATGATTTAAACTCCTATCTGAGTGCCAGAGATGAGATGAGATATCCAACTCAAGAAAGCAAAAACAATTACTTCCTTCCCCACGTTGCATAATGCCTACCTACATTGTGGAGGGCAATTTACTTTATTACATCCACCAATTTAAATGATAATTTCATGCCCCAACACCATCACAAACATAATTGGAAATAATGATTAATCTGGCACCTTTCACAAAATTAACCATCACAGATAATGTGCTCTTTATCTGGAGATTTGCATTTCTTTTAAAATTATTTAGTGTTATATGTATACATATCTTCCCATTGTCTACCCCTCTACCAGGCATACTCTAACCCTCCAGTGTCTTGTGTTCATTGGTTTTGCTTATATGTATGCATACAAGTCCTTTGATGGATCTCTTATCTACCCCACTTCTCCTTCATCTTCCTACTGTAATTTGAAAGTCTGTTTGATGCTTTACTGCCTCTGTATCCATCCTTTTGTTCATCAGTCTATAATGTTCTTTATTATCCACAAATGAGTGATATCATGTGGTGTTTCCCCTTCATTGACTGGCTTATTTCACTTAGCATAAGGCTTTCCAGTTTTATCCAGGTTGCTGCAAATGGTAATAAATCCTTATTTTTAATGGCAGCATAAAATTCCATTGTGTAGATGTATCATAGTTTTCTGATCCACTCATCTGCAGACAGGCGACTAGGCTATTTCCAAATTGTAGCTATTGTAAATTGTGCTGCTATGAACATAGGGGTGCATAAATCCTTTCTAATTGGTGTTTCTACTTTCTTAGAATGTATTCCTAAGAGTGGGTTACTGGGTCAAATGGGAGTTCCATTTTATTGAGGAAGCTCCATACTATTCTCCACAGTGGCTACACCAATCTGCATTCCCACCAACAGTGCACAAGAGTTCCTTTTTCTCCAGATCCTCCCCAACACTTGTCATTTGTTGATTGGATGATGATTGCCATTCTGACAAATATGAGATGGTATTTCATTATGGTTCTGATTTGCATCTAAGATAATTAGTGACTTTGAACATGTTTTCATTTGTCTCTTGGTCTTCCTTCTGTGGTCTTTCAAAAGGTTCCATTTAGGTCCATTGCCCATTTTTTTTATTGAGTCATTTATCTTCCTTTTATTAAGTTGTATGAGTTGGCTGTAGATGTTGGAGATTAAACCTTTATCAGTGATAACATTTGCAAAATGTTCTCCCATACAGTGGGATTTCTTGTTTTGTTAATGGTTTCTTTTGCTCTGCAAAAGCTTTTTATTTTGATGTAGTCCCATTTGTTTATTTTCTCTTTAGCTTCCATTGCCCTTGGAACAGTATCAGTGAAGAAGTTCTTTCTGAATATGTCTGACATTATGCTGCCTTTGGATTCCTCTAGTATTTTTATGGTTTCCTGCCTTATGTTTAAGTCCTGTATCCATTTGGAGTTTATTTTTGTGTATGGTGTAAGTTGGTGGTCCAGTTTCATTTTTTTGCAGGTATCTGTCTAATTTTCCCAGCACCATTTATTGAAGAGGCTGTCTTGGCTCCATTGTATGTTCATGCCTCCTTTGTCAAAGATTAATTGAGCATAGTGGTTTGGATGGATATCTGGATTCTCTATTCTATTCCATTGGTCTATATGTCTGTTCTTGGGCCAGTACCAGGCTGTTTTGAGATCAGTGGCTTTGTAATACAGCTTGAATCTGGTATTGAGATCCCACCTATTTTATTCTTCTTTCTCAGGATTGCTGTGGCTATTCGGGGTATTTTTTTTGTTGTTGTTGTTCCAGATGGATATTTGAAGAGTTCTTTCTAGGTCAGTGAAATATGTAGTTGGTATTTTAATAGGTAGTGCATTGAATCTATAGATTGCTTTGGACAGTATGGCATTTTAATGATGTTGATTCTCCCAATCCATGAGCATGGTATACACTTTCATCTGTTTACATCTTCCTCTATCTCTTTTTTCAGTGTCCTGTAGTTTTCTTCATATAGGTCTTTTACCTCTTTAGCTATCTTAATTTTTTTGGTGCGATGGTAAATGGGATTGCTTTTTTAGTCTTTCTTTCTGTAATTTCACTATTAGTATGTAGAAATGACACAGATTTCTTGGCATTAATTATGTATCCTGCTATATTGCTGAATTCATTTATTAAGTTAATTAGTTTTTGGATAGAGTCCTTCGGGTTTTTATGTACAGTATCATGTCATCTGCAAATAAGGAGAATTTTACTTCTTTTCCAATTTGGATGCCTTTTATTTCTTCTTCTTGTCTAATTATAATGGCTAATACTTCCAGTACTATGTCCAACAGGAGAGGTGAGAGTGGGTATCCCTGTCTTTTTCCTGTTCTTAGGGGAAATGGTTTTAGTTTTTGCCCATTGAGTATGATGTTAGCTGTGGGTTTATCATATATGGCTATTACGACGTTGAGGTATGACCCTTGTATTCCCATCTTGCTGAGAGTTTTTATCAAGAAAGGGTGTTGGATTTTGTCAAAAGCTTTTTAGGCATCAATTGATATGACTATGTGATTTTTATCTCTCAATTTGTTTATGTGATGTATCATGTTTATTGATTTGCGGATATCGTACCATCCTTGCATTCCTGGGATGAATCCCACTTGGTAATGGTGTATAATACTTCTGATGTACTGCTGGATCCGATTTGCTAGAATTTTGTTGAGGATTTTGGCATCTATGTTAATGAGAGATATTAGCCTATAATTCTCTTTCATTGTGTTGTCTTTATCTGGTTTTGGTATTAGGGTGATACTGGCTTCATAGAAAGTGTTTTCATGTGTTCCTTCTTGAATATTTTTGAATAATCTGAGGACGATAGGTTTTAATTTTTCCTTGAATGTTTGGTAAAACTCTCCTGTGTAGCCATCTGGTCCCAGGCTTTTGTTTGTTGGAAGCTTTTGGAGGACTGCTTCAATTTCTTCCATAGTTATTGGCCAATTTAGATATTTAGATTCTTCCTGATTGAGATTTGGAAGGTTATATTTTTTCTAGGAATATGTCCATTTCTTGCAGGTTTTCCAATTTATTGGAATAGAGTTGTTCATAGTATTTTTTAATTATCATTTGTATTTTGGTGGGGTCTTCCAATTTCTTTCTTTTTTTTTTTTTACAGCAGACCCTTTAACATTTCTTGCCTGGCTGGTTTGGTGGTAATATATTCCCTTAGACCCTTTTTGTCTGTAAAGCTTCTGATTTCACCTTCAATTTTATTTATTTATTTATTTATTTATTTTACTCTTTTTTTTAAATTAAATCTTTATTATTCAGATTATTACATTTGTTTCTCTTTTTTTCCCTCCATAGCACCCCTCCGCCCAGCTCCCACCCTCCCTCTGCCCTTAGCTCCCTCCCATTGATCTCATCCATAGGTGTATGATTTTTGTCCAGTCTCTCCCTGTACACCCTTCACCCCTTTCCCCCTAAGAATTAACAGTCCACTCCCTTTCTGTGCTCCTGATTCTATTATATTCACCAGTTTATTCTGTTGATCAAATTTTTAATTCACTAAATTTTTAGATTCTCTTGTTGATAGATATGTATTTGTTCATAATTTTTTGTCTTTTATCTCTTTCTTCTTCCTCTTCTAGAAGAGTACCCTTCAGCATTTCATATAACACTGGTTTGGAGTTGATGAACTCCTTTAGCTTTTTCTTATCTGTGAAGCTCTTTATCTGCCCTTCAATTCTGAATGTTAGCCTTGCTGGATAGATTATTCTTGGT
>PVJN01047954.1:0-15797 GCA_004026805.1 Lasiurus borealis
TCCCTTGGAATGGCTTGATCCGGGCTCAGCCAGAAACCCTTACCAGTCCCTATGGCCCGGCCCTGGCAGCTGTCCTAGACCGAAGGGCTTCTGATCAGCCCTGGCCAAGCTGGCCGTGTCACCAGAGGGCAGCTCTGTCCACTGGGAGGGCATGTGGTGGCCCCTGGCTCAGAGCAAACCTAGGCTCGAGGTCACTGGCGCTGAGGCAGAGGCACGTGGCCCACTGGGGTCCAGAGTGCTCCTTGATGCCACCAGGGCCTGGCTGGGGCTCCTCCCCTCAGTGCCCCCTGCTGGGAACATCAGGTACTGCAGACCGGCTCTGAGAGCTGTTGTCACCACACTGACGTTCCTCCCTTCGGTGAGCAGGAGGCTGCTATCTATGGTTTGCAATCATGCTCCCAGGAACCCGTAGGGTTCCTTTAATTCTCTTCAAAGTTCTCCAAAGTGATACTCCCAGCTCCCACCTTCCTCCTCAAAAGAACAGTGCTTTCAAGTATGGGGCTTTTGAAGACATTTCTCCAAAAATATTTTTCAATCTCTAGGCTAGATTTTTACCTTTTTGTTCCAGGAGTCTGTTTATGAGTGATCTTAGTCAAATCTTCTAAAGCAGTTCATTGGGCTTTAACCCCTGTCATCTCCTGCCAGGTGTCAATGTAACTCTAAGTGGGATTCTGATGTAACTCAGAATCGGGAGAAATCAGAAGCAGCAGTGAGGAAAGGTCAGGTGCCCGGGGGCCTGCCCTTGGCCGGCGTGGACTTCACAGTCCAGTAAAAGGTATGCGTGTGAGAGGCCCCCAGGGGAGGGGCTGCCTCACCACACCCACCCTAACAGGGGGAGACCCTGATAACGGAGTATCACCACCTAAGCGCCCGCTGGCTTCTCCCACAGGGGAGGGCAGGGCAGTATGGCCTCTGTCGCCCTGCCATGTGGATTCCCACACCCTCCCACATGTCCCCAATGTCCCCGTGGAAATGCAAAGCACCCCACCATGCCCTCATTCCACACCTTGCGGTGTGTAGCTAAGGCCCTCAATGTGGTGTGCATAAGACAGAGCCAAATGTGCCATCGTCCATGGCTCTGCCACCCTGGCCCCTGCCTGGCCCAGTGCTCCCAGCTTAGATTGGCCCTAGAAAACTCCCCATGGGGGCCACCTCCCTTTAATTCCCTCTGGGGGTGTCTCAGGACTCAAAGCAGACCATGCAGAGCCTCGAGACCTCTGGGGCGGACAGCACCTTGTTCAAGCCTTTGGTTCTGCTCCAGAGGAATGTATGCTGAGGCCCAAGATACAGTAGTTCTGCAGGGATCAGACAAGGTCGGGAGGGATGAGGATGGCCGTGCCCGCTTGTCCCCATACATTCATTCACTCATTCATCCAGCACCAGGGAACCAAACAGGTCGTTCAGCTTACGATCTGGTGTGGCTGGCGGGGGAGACGGCAATGAAAGGAAATAAGTAAAGCATATCGAATCTCAAATGGTGATCGGGGAGAAAAGCAGGACAGAGTGGAGGGGAAGTGCCGAAGGAGGGAGTACACTTCGCAATGGAACGGCCAAAGAAAGCCTCCTGAGAAAGTGACCTGTGAGCAGTCCTGGGGGTGTCTGAGAAGAGGATTCCAGGTGGAGGGAACAGCTAGTACAGGGCCTTAAGGCAAGAGTGAACCAACTTAAGCCGTGTGGCTGCAGCCAAGTGGGTCCAAAGAGAGCGCCTAGTGGGTGAGCAAGGTCAGGGGCTGCAGGCAAGGCCATGGCCACGGCATGGCCTTGGGGTTTACTCGGAAGGGAGTGGAGGCTCTGCCAGGTGCTGAGGCAGAGTGCCCCAGTGTGGAGCCTTGGCGTCCCTTCCCTCTGCCCTATGCCCTTTGACCTTGCTCCCAGCCGAGGACACCCTCTCCAGGAGCCCACCAGCTTCCCAAAAGTGATCTTCCCGGCTCCCCATGTTCCTCCTGCCCTGTCTGGAGGAGCCCTCCACCCTTGGGGGAAAATCCGCTTGTGTTTTACCTGCCGCTCAGCCCTCAGGGAGGTGAGGGCTTGTCCTAGTGGATCTCCCATAAGCTGTGCCATCTAATGCTCACCAGCCACACTAACCACAGCTAGGACACGCCCTTTGGGAAGGTCCACCACCCTGCAGGGTGGTGTCCACGTCGTGTGTCCTTGGGGAGAAGAAAGCAATGTGCCCCAAGGCCCACCCTCCATCCCTGCACTGCATCCACAGGGCCTCGGTGTTTCCCTAACTACAGGTTTGGCTTTGCACATGCTGTTCTAGGGCCTTTGCATGTACTGTTCTTAGCTGCCCTATATGCTCTTTTCTCTGGGGTTCACATGACTGATCCTCCTTTTTACCTGCTCACAAAGCCCCCCCCCACCCCACCCCATGATTTATTTCCTGTGTGACGTGTCTCCATCACAAATGTTCTTGTTCATTTATTTGGTGACTCTACTACTCGGGAGCATGCTCAGTGTGTGGAGCCCAGGCGTCTTGTTTGCAGCTGGATCCCCTGCCTCCAGCACACAGTAGGTCGTCGCTGAGCATTGCATGAATGAATACCTGGCAGGGGAGGGGGATGGGCCTGAGCAGGGCCAAGGAGAGGATGAAGGAGGCCCACAGGAGCCCGAGTAGGTTTTAGGAATCTAATTGCCACACGGCACCTGGGTGCGGACCAGAGTGGTTACATGCAAGGAGGCAGGCAGGCCCGAGGTGCACAGGTCCATTGCTCACCTGGACGTGCTGGCAGGAAGGAGACCTGCACAGGGTGCCTGGTCCAGGGTGAGGGAGAATGGCTGAGAGGGAGGTGCCCCCACCATTCACTGGCTCTGTCTTCAGCCTGGTCTGTGTGGGTGGGGGGTGGGGACAGGAGGAGAGCACCTCCAGGACGGGGCACTGCCATCCCATGGGCTCCACACAGCTGGTGGACACTCAGACACGTGACAGAGCAGGGAGCACGCCCTGCCTGAGGGATGAGTACACCTGGGGGGACCAGGGCCTCTGGCCCCTCACCTGGGCCCTTCTTCTCTCTTGTGAGTGCCTGGTGACACCTAGTGGCCAACATGCTGGGTGCACTGTTTTCCCATTCCCCTGGGGCCGGAAGGGTGTCCCCGTCTGAGGCCTCGACCCACTCCCATGCTCCCTGTTTCCCACGAGGACTCTGGGATCACACCCACATGCTCATTCTCACACCCTCTCCCGTCCTCCCCGCACAGTGACAGGGCCCCATGTGCCAAAGGGTATCCTCGGGCCCTCTAGGCTGAGGGTCTTTGGTGCCCCACCAAGACTGCGCCTGCCCTCCAGCCGCCCCCGTCCCCAGGTGCACCCACCAGCTAGTGCCCGCCGGGGACAGAGCCCCCAGAGGATTGTGTAATGGCATCTCCAGCTCTCTCCCGCCCCGCCTCACGAATGCTGCGGATCGAAACAAACCCGGGGCAGCGAGAGGCACGAGGCCAACGTCCCAAAGCAGCGAGAACCCAGGGGTTGCCATCCTGACCAGAAGCCTGTGAGGCTCAGCCCGGGGGCCAGGCCCCTCCAGTGAGGTTCAGGACCTGTGAGGACACCGGCAGGGAGGGACCTGGAGCCAGGCCAGCGGGGCCCAGGAGCAGACGGGTGCACATGGCCAAGAGCAACCTCCGCTGAGCCGGGGCCAGGCGGCTTGCCTCACGGAGAGGGAGCCCGAGGAACTGGGGGAAAGGCTGGGTGGGCAGGGTGCCCGGACCTACCCACTGAGGCATGGGGCACGCACGACCAGACGTGCAGGGTGGTGCCCAGGGCCCAGGACCCCAGACTCCGCGGGCCTAAAGGGACCAACTTCAGGTAGACCGGGACCGCTGGCCTTCCCCCCACGGTTGCCAGGAGGGGAGGGCAGTTCTGAGATGGCACTGTGGCCTGGCACGAGCCCACAGACACAGGAGTTGCTTTCTAGAGCCTTGGGGTCTTTACCCCTATGTCCTCCCAGGATCCAGGTGCCCCTCACCACCACGCACCCAGCCTGCCGGCTTGCAGATGGCATCCTCCAGCGGTGCGCCCTCTCGGACCTGCCCCACCACCCGGCCTCCAGGCTCTCACTGCACAGAGGAGGTGCCCCACCCCTGGACTAGAGACATCAGGGCACCCCGGGACAGGAAGGCTCTCTGCTAAGGGCTGAGGAGTGGCCGGAGGAGCTCTGCACCCACAGCCCTCGCCTGCTTGCCTGGCACGAACCTTGGTCGGGCACAAGCAGGCTTCAGGGTAGATGAAGAGCGAGGTGAAGACCAGCTCCAGCTGCTTCCAGCTGTGCCATGCCCGGTGCTCCATGACTCAGGGACATCGTAGGACCTGGACGTCCAGGCTCCACAAGGGTAGATGCCAGGGGCTGGGCCCTCTGAGAGTCTCCCAGGTAGGAGCTGAGGAGCCCGCCTCCCCCCCCCCGAGACTCTCCCTCAGCCCCAGCCCCACTTTGGATGGGCACAGCCTTCCCCGGTGGGCACTTGTGGACGGAGAAATCCCCCATGCGTCTCAGGTTCCTTTAGGAGAAGGGGCAGAACTCCGGGCAGGGAGCCAAGATGCTGGTTCCCCCAAGTCACTCCCTCCGGGCCGTAGCCCACTGCTCTCCCACACGGCCGCGGAGTAGGCGCTCCCTTTGGTCGTGAGGAGCGCAGGATCCCCGTGGAGGAAAGAGAATCGAACTGAATCTTGGAGCCAGACTCTGAGGACACTAGGGATGGGTCTGGGATAGGTCGGACGAAGGTGGGAAAAGCGGGATGGGGGTGCTACTGGCATCTGGCAGGTGGAGGCCAGGGGTGGATGCTGCCATGGGGGTTGGGGCAGCCCAGTCAGGGGAGCGGGCAGCCAGGGAGGCTCCCGGGAGAAAGACCCCAGGCTGAGAGCGCTCCTCCGGACTAGGACTGGATGGAGCTGAGGGAGGACAAGAGCCTGAGCTGCTGGAAGGGAGAGGCAGGAATTAGGGAGGGGTGGGAGGAGGAGAGATGAAGCAGGCAAGGCTGGAGCATGTGTGCAGTGGAGCCACAGCAAGGAAGGGCCAGGGAGGAGGCAGGGACTGGGCCCAGGGGAGAAACCAAGATGAAGGCTCCTGCAGTGTGTGTGGGAGGGGGCGGGCTTGGAGGCCTGGCTGCCCCACCCCGGGAGGAGAGAACCGGGCAGGCGAGAGGCTCTCCGCATCGCTGTGCTTCGCCCACCCGGGGGGTATGGTAGGCATTGAGGGGAAATGTCCGGAGTTGTAGTAATGGGAGTGCTGCAGGCACTGCTGGTCGGGGCCTGGGGTGTGCGGGGAAGGGGATTCTGCCCTGCAGCAAGTCGTCCCGTGTCCCACCTGGTCTCAATAGTCGCCCGGCACTCGGACAGGCTGGTGGCTCCCAGCTGGGGGCGGTTTTGCCCTGGAGGGAATTCCAGCAATGTCTGGAGACATTTCTGATCATCACCACCTAGGATGGGGTGCTACTGGCATCTGGCAGGTGGAGGCAGGGGTGCTGCCAGACATCCCACAGTGCACACAGGCACTGAGGGTGCCGAGGCAGAGGACCCTGGCAGGGGGCGCTCCTGTTGGTTATGCTCAGAGCCTGGAACCTACTTCCATTTTGCATGGTCTCCGAATGCAGAATTGTAGGAAGGTAAGAAGCATGAAAACCCAGAATCTTGCTTCTTTTGGAAACTGACCGAGAAGCATTGGCCATTTGGGCACGTCATGTCCCTCAGATGGTACCGTGGCGGCTGAGGGCATCTGAGCCTGGAAGCCACTCCAAGCCCCGACTGCATCCGCAGCCACAGCCTCCAGTTCTACGGAACCAGCGCCTGAGTCCTCGGGAATCACACCCCCACATTTCATCAAGCACACGTTATGGAGTTATAAGTTCTCTTCCTTTTTTTCTTTTTAAAAATATATTTTATTGATTTTTTTACAGAGAGGAAGGGAGAGGGATAGAGAGCTAGAAACATCGATGAGAGAGAGACATCAATCAGCTGCTTCTTGCACATCCCCTACTGGGGATGTACCTGCAACCAAGGTGCATGCCCTTGACCAGAATCGAACCTGGGACCTTTCAGTCCACAGACCGACCCTCTATCCACTGAGCCAAACCGGTTTTGGCAAGTTCTCTTCCTTTTATTTCTCCCTTTTTCTAAGTTAGGGCATATTTACTGGTATTTTTAAGTTCTGACAGTAGGTTCAATGACCTGTGGATTTCATTTTGGAGTGGTGAGAAGGTGGGATAAGATTCTTTAGAGAAGGGGCAAGGAGTTTGGTGGCGTTGATCAGGTGTAGGTGCTCACGGGAGGTGAGGGTTCACGGGAGGTGAGAACAAACCCCCAGAACGAGGGTATCTCCTGGCTAAGGGAAGGGAGGGGGGGCCTGGGCACGATGCTTCCTCTGGAACCCTCGGCTCCAGAGATGCTGGGTCTTGGAGTGGACAGCACAGTAGAAACTACAGACCCATCCACCGCCAAGGACAGAAAGGGGGCCTGGAGGGAGCCCAGGGGTGCTGCTGGGGCAGGTGGAGGCAGGCCAACCCCAGGGCAGCCGGGAAGGCAGGTCTGTGGGCATTTCCGAGCCGAGGGAGGCTGAGCAGCATGGGTCCGACAGCCTCTGACCTATCCGAGGCCCCCTCCAACCACAGGCAGTCTGAAGAAGCAGCCCCCTGGCCCCTCCTAACCCCACCAGGCTGGCCACCTGAGGGAGCATCCGCAGACCAGGGCCTCTGCCCAGGAAAATGACAGGCCAGGTGAATGCCAGGAGGGGCTCCAGGGAAAGATGGGCATGGGGAGCCCCAGAACCAGGAGGCTCCTGCCTTCTAGAGGTTGCAGGGCGATCCCACTTTCCAGCTCTGTGACCTGGGACTGATTATTCCCTCTCCGTGCCTCGGCCTTTCCCTCTTGGAAACGGGGAGATAACATAGTCCCACCTGCTCCATCTCCCTCAGACAGTGCCCCAGTCCCACCCCACGGCCTGGCCAAGCCAGCGCCTCACCTCCTGGCAGGACTCGGTCCTGGCAGCCGGACTGGGGTCCACAGCCGTGGGCAGCCTGGACCGGATTGAGGTGCATTGGATCCTGACTGCACACTTCTCCCTTCAGTCAGATGGGCCCAGAGGAAGAGTGGCAGCAGATGTTGGTCTTGGTGTTGGGTGGGCCCGAGGCTCCCAGCCCCACTGCTGACTCATATCATCAGGACAGGGCAGCAGGGGGATTCGAACCCGCCTCTAGTGGGGATTTCAGTCCAGCTCACCCAGGGGCCGATGCCAGGGAGACCTTGCTGACCCTGAGAGCACTCCTCCTCAGACCCTCCCTGAGGGCACCCAGGCCCCTGCAGACCCTTCTGGACAAGGTCCCTGGAGAAGTGGCCTCCTTTCCTCCAGAGTGGCTGCCTCCTACCACCCAGGGAAGTCAGATTCCCCTGTCCTCGCTGGCTCTGGCGTCAGTCCACAGAGGGGTGACCCCACTGGAGGGAGCTCTGGTTGTGGATTGGGAGGGGACACAGGATAGCCCACACCCGGGGATGACCTCCTGCGGTGCCCTAGGCCCTGTGTCCTCAGATCCGCACTGCAGCGGGCGGTGTGCATCTGTGTGCACATTAGAAGCACCGGCTCGTTAGAAGTACCCATCGAGTTGCCCCAATGTTTTGTCATTGATTTGATGTTGGTTGGGGTTTGGGGCCTCTGAGGGGCCTGCCCCTGTGGCCGGCCCCAGGCTGCCCGCTTCCCTCCGGGGGCGCCCACTCGGCCGCCCCCGCCTTTCCCAGGCTCCTGCCTCCCCGCCTGTTGGACAGGCAGGAAAGCTGGGCCGCGGGGCCTGCGGAGCCCCTGCCCACAGGTCACGGTCGGCCTGCCAGGGTGGCTCCGCTCAGCTGTGAGAAAGTCTGGGTCCCATCAGATAAAGCGCCGGGCCCTCCCCACACCACCGCCACCGCAGGAGGCTCTGCCGCCTCCCAGCGCCTCCCAGCCCTGCACCGAGGCAGGTGCGCGGCTCGGAATGAATTTCATCACAATGTCTCTCTGGTTTCACTATGAGTGGCCTGACCCAGGCCAGCCCCCCAGGCTCCTGGGGCCTCCCCTGCACTCCCAGGCCAGAAGGCAAGCCTGTCCCTCAGGCTGAGGCAGCAGCCAGAGGATGCCTGGCCAGCCTGTACTTAGAAAGGACGTCCCTGGCTCCCCACTGATTCCGTGGCCCCAGAACAGGCTGAGGCCTGGTCCCAGGAACCGGCCCCACCCTCCCGGCCCCTGGAGCCAGGTCCAGCAGAGGCCTGCATTCCTAGGCTATCAGGGTCCATCCCAGGGACCAGGAGGCTGCCCTCTGGTGGTGCCTGATGGAAGGGCAGCTGTCCTTAAGTGAAGCCCAGGGCTCAAGGGTGCAGGAGGCTGCCTGGCAGAATTTGGGGTTCAGAAAACCAGGAAGAAGAAAAGAGACCAGTTTGAGAGCAGAGGCCCAAACCACAGTTTCTCATGTTCCCTAGTGGTACCTGCTGCCCACCAACCCACCATTACCAGCAGGGTTATGCCTATAGAAGCCTGAGGGGAGGAGATGGGCGACACAGGAAGACATGAGAGTCCTAGACCAGTGGTCGGCAAACTCATTAGTCAACAGAGCAGCAAAATGCGGCTCGAGAGCCACAGTTTGCCGACCACTGTCCTAGACCATCTCTCCCGCTCCCCCCATTTTCCTCTTCTGACCAGTGGAGCCCCAAACCCTACAACCTAAGCCAGCTGCATCCCACTGCAGCTGCTGCCACCCCCACTCCTTCCACCTCACAGATGTTGAGTGACTCATCCACTTTACAAGTCGGTCACAGAATGGGACTAAAACCTGCATCTCTCTTTTTAAATAGAAATTTTTTTTTTTTAGTTTTACTTTTCATTGTGTTTTTTTTTATTGTGATGAAAAACATACAGCATACAATTTTCCATCTTTTTTAAATTATAGTTCACATTCAGTATTATTCTGCATTAGTTTTAGGTACACAAAATAGTGGTTTGACAGTCTGTTTGATGCTTCTCTGTCTCTCTATTTTTGTTCACCAGTTTATTGATTTTTTTTTAGAGAGATAGGAGGGGGGGAAATAGGAAGATAGAAACATCATTGATCGGCTGCCTCCTGCACACCCCCTACTAGGAATTGAGCCAGCAACGCAGGCTGGATTGGTTCATGGGTCAATGCTCAACCACTGAGCAACACCAGACAGGCTGAACCTGCAGCTCTTGATTCCCAGGTTAAACACCTAGGACTCTTCACTGAGGACCTACTGGGAGGAATGCCGTGCCTCCACCTTTGAGGAGCGCCACCCAGAGGGAAGATAACAGCAAGGAGAGGTAGCGATGTGGGCACGTCATCCAGTGTGAGGATCAGGATGGCTTCCTGGGGGAGGTGGTAACCAGGTTTATTCACCAGGGACAGGCCAGAGACAGCATGGTCAAGGCAAGGCAGGGACCACCATCTGAGCATGCAGAGCTGGGAACAGTGGCCTTAAGGAGAGTGACTGCACATCTCAGTTTACTCAAACATCCTGCTTTATGCCTACTACCCAGGTGTAGCTATTAATAACACCTCCTTTGCCGAAACTGGTTTGGTTCAGTGGAGAGAGTGTCAGCCTGTGGACTCAAAAGGTCCCAGGTTCGATTCCGGTCAAGGGCACGTATCCTGGTTGCAGGCACATCCCCTGTAGGGGCTGTGCAGGAGGCGGCTGATCGATGTCTCTCTCTCATCGATGTTTCTAACTCTCTATCCCTCTCCCCTCCTCTCTGTAAAAAATCAATAAAATATATTTTAAAAAATAATAACACCCCCTTTCATTTTCAAAAGTATCCCAGTTTGGACCATAAGTGAAATGATCTCCCTACTGAACCATCACTGTGAGGGGTGATCCTTACCCGGGGGCTCTAATGAGCCAGGGCAGTTTGGGGATGGGGCTGGGAACTTAGATGTGCACTTTGGAGCAATCCTGAGTTGAAAAAAAAAGGTTGTCAGCCTGGAGAAAAAAGGTGGGGAGTGGAGAGTATTAGGTGGAGTGTGAGGTACAAAGTGGTAAAGGCCAAAAGGTGGGAGGGGAGAATGGGATGTGGGTCCATCACAGAACAGGTGGATGGCCCTGTGTGGCAGCACCATTTGATCAATACAGAAGCCCTGAATGTGCAGACTGACCCCTTAGGCCTGGCGAGGTGTCTCTGCCATGGACCCCCACACCAGGAAGAGCCAGAATGTCACCAGCACTAATACAGTGGGTTGTTTTTTATTTTATTTTAGCCTCAGAACATTTTGAAGCTTAATAACTAACTGAACACAGGTGAAATATGAGAGAAAAACAAGTGGGCTAAGAGTGAATGTGTGTGTGCGCGCGCTTGCGTGCATGCACGTGTGTGTGTATGTGTGTGTGTGTGTGTGTGTGTGTGTGTGTAGGGAGACTGTTACAGCCTTCACCCTAGAAAACCAGGGGGGCGGGGGAAATGATGCTTTATGGTTTTTGTTTACAATTGGCTGCCCCCCAATCACCAATAGGGTGTCCAGGCCGCCCAGTTCTCCATTACTGTGCTTTCTCTATTATCTGTTCCATCATGACATTTGGAGAGGGGGATAGTTAGAAAGGCCTGGAAATCCGGTTGGAAAAGTGAGGTGTAGAGAAAGGGTTACCAGGCCAAGCCCCATCCCAAGTGTGTGCTCAGACCCAAGAGTGTTTGACGCCATCCCAGCTTCCAGTCTACCCATGAGGAACCGAGCGAAGAAGTAAAATGGAGTCGCTGTAATCAAGTTGCTAAATTACTAAAATCAAGTAGGCTGCAGCAGAGGAGATTATTCTACTCTTGCTTTTACTAGTCTGGAAGTTTAGGTTTACTAGTCTGGAAACCTAAACTTCGGATAAACTATCCTATATGATAAAAGCATAGTATGCAAATTGTCCCCTCAACCAAGAGTTCATCTGGGAGTTTGACCAGGGGGCAGGGCCAGCCAGGGGAAAGGAGGGAGGCCCGGGGCCAGTAGTAGCTGCTGCTAGGGACCCTACCAGTGTACAAAGTTTGTGCACTGAGCCTGTGTATGTGTGTTTGTGTGTGTGTGTGTATTTATATATATGTATGTGTATATATATATATACATATAATGGGTACTCTGAGGATTGAGCCTGCAACCCAGGCATGGCCCCGGAATCAAACCCGGGACCATTCAATCCACAGGCTGATCTCTAGCCACTGAGCCAACCCAGCTAGGACCACTGGTGTTTAACTTTACACATTCTGGTGGATGTGAAGTAGTATCTCATTCTGGTTTTAATTTGCATTTCCCTGATGACTGATGAGATTGAGCACCTGTTCAGGAGATTACCCGTCATTGGACATCCTCTTTTGTGAAGCACCTGTTTAAAGTCTTTATCCTATTAATTTGAAGTCATTTTCCTATTTTTTTTATATACAAGTCCTTGATCACATAGATGTATTGAAATAACTTTTCTCATATGTGGCTCACTTTTTCCTCTGTTAATCATGGCTTTTGATTAACAGATGTTTCTAGTTTTATGTAGTCCAATTTATCACTTTTTTGCTAGTAGAGCTTTTATCACTTTCTTACTAATAGTGCTTTGTGTGTCCTGTTTAAGAAAAGAAATCTATTCTCTCCACATCTTCTTCTAGCAGCTTTGTGCTTTTCCCTTTCTACATACATTTTCCTTTTACATTCATGCCTATGAGGTGGGAGTTGGGGACAGAAGGATGGCACCTCCTAAACCTTTGTACATACTGGACTGGTGCACTGATTTCCCCATTCCCCAAAGTCTCTTGGGGCCATAAGAGTGTCCTGGTCTGAGGGTCTTTATGATCTGGTGTGGCTGACGGGGGAGACGGCAATGAAAGGAAATAAGTAAAGCATATAGAATTTCAAATAGTGATCGGGGAGAAAGCAGGGCAGAGTGGAGGGGAAGTGCTGAAGGAGGGAGTACACTTCGCAATGGAACGGCCAAAGAAAGCCTCCTGAGAAAGTGACCCGTGAGCAGTCCTGGGGATATCTGAGAAGAGGATTCCAGGTGGAGGGAACAGCTAGTACAGGGCCTTAAGGCAAGAGTGAACCAACTTAAGCCGTGTGGCTGCAGCCAAGTGGGTCCAAAGAGAGCGCCTAGTGGGTGTGCAAGGTCAGGGGCTGCAGGCAAGGCCATGGCCACGGCACGGCCTTTGGGTTTACTCGGAAGGGAGTGGAGGCTCTGCCAGGTGCTGAGGCAGAGTGCCTCAGTGTGGCGCCTTGGCCCCCCTTCCTTCTGCCCTACGCCCTTTGACCTTGCTCCCAGCAGAGGAGACCCTCTCCAGGAGCCCACCAGCTTCCCAAAAGTGATGTTCCCGGCTCCCCGTCTTCCTCCTGCCCTGTCTGGAGGAGCCCTCCACCCTTGGGGGAAAATCCGCTTGTGTTTTACCTGCCGCTCAGCCCTCAGGGAGGTGAGGGCTTGTCCTAGTGGATCTCCCATAAGCTGTGCCATCTAATGCTCACCAGCCACACTAACCACAGCTAGGACAGGCCCTTCCGGAAGTCCACCACCCTGCGCCATTGTTCAAGCACTATTTTAGTCGTTGTTGTTAATCCTCACATTAGGATTTTTTTTTTCCATTGCTTTTTCAGAGAAAGTGGAAGAGGGAGGGGGAAAGAGAGAGTGACATCAATGTGAGAGAGACACATGAACTGGTTGCCCCTGGCAGGCACTCTAACCAAGGGAGGGGAGCGAACCACAACTCAGGTATATGCCTTGACCGGGAATGGAACCTGCAACCCTACAGTGTGCAGGCAGACGCTCTAACCATTGAGCACACTGGCCAGGGCAATCCAGCACCATATATTGAAAAGTCTGCCCTTTCTCTACTGCTCTGAGATGTTAACTTTGTGGTGATAAACCAGCCGTCCATAGATGGATGAGTCTGTTTCTACAACTTCCATTTCGTTCTTCTGGTTGATTTGTTTATCCTTGCACTGAAACCGAACGGTTTCCCTAGCTGTGGGCTAAGTCCTCCACCTTTGTCCTTCTTCATCCATATTTTAGACTCAGTTTGTCAAGTTTCATAAAAAAAAAAAAAAAAAAACCCAAGCAAAGCTCATCAAAACCCTTGGGACTTTGAGTGCATTGGATCTATAGATCAATTCTATAGTTCAACTTAGAGAAAAATCAACATCTTAAATTTTAATCCATGAATAGAGACTGTCCCTCAATTAACTTATATCTTACATAGTGTCATGTTTTGTGGTTTCCGTGTGTAAATTGTACACATAATTCACTAGATTTATTTTTAGGTATCGATTTTTATGCCGTTATAAATTTTATTTTCTAATTATGGTTGACATAAAGAAATACAGTTAGTTTTTTATATTGAGCTTATACTCAGTGATAAATTAACTAATTAACCTTAACTTTACTTATAAATTTTTTATATTTTCTACTCAATTATGTCACATGTAAATGATAGTTATGCCTTCCTTTCCTATCTTCATAGCTCTTTACTGTTTTTCAGACTGGCTTTTTTCGCTTAGTAACATGCATTTAACTGTTCTCCCTGTCATTTCGTGGCCGGAT
Organism: Lasiurus borealis; assembly: GCA_004026805.1. Lineage (NCBI taxonomy): Eukaryota > Metazoa > Chordata > Mammalia > Chiroptera > Vespertilionidae > Lasiurus > Lasiurus borealis. Next base: position 13,505 of record PVJN01047954.1, read on the forward strand.
AGCTTATTTTTCTCTAGCTTAAACACTATTCCATTGAGTGGAGGTGCCACAGTTTATGTATCCTTTCACCTACTGAAGGAAATCTTGATTACTTCCAAGTTTTTTGGCCATTATGAAAAAAAAAAAAAAGCTGCTGTAAACATCCATGTGCAGATCTTTTGTGGGCATGTTTTCAACTTCTTTGGATAAATAAATACCAAGGAGCAGCGTTGCCGGATTGTACGGTACGAGTTGTTTTAGTTTTATAAAACACTGCCAAGGTAGCTGCACCATGTTGCATTCCCTCCAGCAGCGAAGGAGAGCTCCTGGCCAGCACCTGGCGCTGCTCGGGTTGCGGGTTTTGGTTACTAGAAAGTGTGCCTCTTGCTTCCTTTTCTTGCCCTGTTGTACCCAGTAGGGCCTGCAGCCCAGCGGTGAAGAAATGAAGATCGCTCCCATTCTGTCTCCTCTCCAGTCTCAATGGAAAAGCGCCCGTCCTTTCTCCATTAGCGTGATTGTAAGTGTAGGGTGGTGTTCTCTGTTGGTTTCTTGGTGGGATTTGGGTTTGGGTAGATATCTTTGTCAGGCTGAGAAAGTTCTCCTCTGCTCCTCACTGGTTAAGAGTGTTTGTTTGCTTAACTCATAGAAGACTTGTCGGAATCTATTGAAAGGTCCTGTGGTTTTCTTTGTTTTGCTCTGGAATTGCGGGGCGTGGGTCTGATGGACTTTGGGATGGCAAAGCGACCTGACCAGCCGGGTCTTCCCACTGGAGTTGGCAGATTCCAGCTCAGCCCCGCTGAAGTGCCCTCCGGAGCTCCGGGTGCGAACAGCCCCCTGCGAACTCCTCCCCGTGCGGTGCGCTGGGGTCAGCCCTCTCCCGCACGCCCGGTGCCAGGTGCCGGCGGCCCGCCCTCCAGCACCACGGGCTCCTGCCGTCCCCAGGGTGCTCTGGCCCTGGCTGCACCCCGGCGTGGCCAGGGACTGGGTAGGAGGAGCCAGGTCAGCAGGAGGCGGCCCCCGGTGATGGGCCTGCCCCGGCGATCAGCACCCAGCGCCTCCCCTCACCCTCCGCGCCCGGGCCAGAGGCTGCTTTCAGAGCGCCAGCGGCTGAATGAGCTCGCTGGGGCGGGAGGTGCAGGGCGCCAAGAAGGCCTCCCTCCCGATCCCCGGGACGTCCACCCGGGGTCCATCTGCTCCCTCCTCCCAGGTCCCTGTCCCCCTCGACCAAGTCCCTTCTCATCCTGCGCCACCGGGCGCCCACCTCGCTGCCCCCGATCCCGGTCCCCCTCCAGGCCCCTGTGCGCCCCCGGGTGTCGGACCCCAGGCAGCGCCCCCCATTCCTCACCCACCATCCCCCAGCCAGCCGCGAGGCCTCGGGGAGAGGGGAGGACGGGGCGCGGGGCCGGCCTCATCCGCATGCAGGGGACGGCGCGCGGTGGCGGCCGCCAGGAAAGGACAAAGGCTGTTCCGCCGCCGCTGCACCGTGCCAGGCTCGCCCGCCGCAGCCCCGGTGGCCCCGCCGCTCTCCCCCCGCTCCCCCTGCCCCCGCCCCGCTGGTGTCTGCTGGGGCGGCGGGGGCGGGGGGGGGGAGAACGAGGACAGCCCCGGAGGGCTCCCAGGAAGCGGCACCCTCCCTCCGCTCCCCCAAGCCCGCCCGCCGCCTGCGACCTGGGAGCCGCGGGCCTTTCCCTGTCTCCCGGCCACCGTGGGCCAGGCTGGACGGCGCGGCTCCTGCGCCCGAGACCCGAGTGCTGGGCCGCGGACCCCAGCCTAAAACCCGTGGCTCGGCGTCTGCCCCTGGGACCGGCCAGGCGCAGCTCCGGGCGGGCGGGGCAGTGGGGGGCTGCGCACGCCGCGCCCGGGTCTCCCGCACGCACCGGGGGGCCCTCCCTGCAGACGCGGGCTCCCCCGGGCCTGGCCTCTGCAGACGTGGGTGGGTGGGTGGGTGGGTGGCGGGGGCCTGGGGTCTCCTGACCCGCCGAGGGGTGCCCGGATCCCGCCTCCAACCCTCCTCGGGGCTGCACCTCACGCCCGCCCTCCCCCGCCGTCTGGAGGCGCAGGGAGCATCGGAAGGGGCCGGGTTCTGGCCGGACACTTGCTCTCAGGACACTCCGGGCCTCGGCTGCACCTCCTCCCCCTCCCCTTCCCCCCTTTTCTCCTCCCCCCTCTCCTCTTCCCTGTCCCCCTCCCCTCCACGCGCGCTCCGTCGTGCCAGGCGCTGGCACACAGTGGGTCCCCCCACAAAGGCGGTCCCTTTGCCAGCTCCCAAGGTCTCCGTGAGGGCAGGGGCGGCCCTGCCTGTGAGCTCTGCGCC